>BFEA01000317.1:1098740-1110376 GCA_003427395.1 Chara braunii | reverse complement strand
TTTTTTTTCTCTCTCTCTTTCTCTCTCTCTCTCTCTCTCTCTCTAGCACGTGGCGAACAACTAAAGCAACTACCTATCAAACTGAAACTCAGACTAAGTAGTAGTCTCACTCAGCCACATGCAGGCCAAACCACAAATATAAGCACTCTCACCAGCCCAAAGTCAACCTTATCAAACAACAGTTCATGATCTTTCAATGATTTATCCTTTTATACCCAACTTACATAAGGCATAAAGCTAGACCACCCAAACTTATGAAACATGTCTAGCTCAGCCATTGAATGTACACGAACATGTTGCACAACTATTTTTCTCTTCTTTGGGCAAGTGACTAGACCATTCTAGTCGCTCTGAATTGTTTAAGTATCCCAACTTTATATAATTATCTGCACTTAGTCTTTTGAGGTATCATATAACTGAACCGATCATCTTTAACTCAAGATTCAGTCTGCCCCTTCGTACTACAAATTTACTCTCAATTAGTACTCTCTTCAGTTGGTGATAAGTTATAGTTAGACCACCCAAACTTATGGAACTCTGTCTGATTAGCCTGTTCATAGATAGAATACTAGGTGATAACTTATAGTCAGACCACCCAAACTTATGGAACCCTCTCTTCAGTCGGTTGGTAAGGTATGACCTTCTGGTTCCAGCATGTGTGAGGCGTTGGACCAAGACCACCCAAACTTATGGAACATGTCTTGGTCCTCAGCCTTGTTCATTTCTCTAAAAACCAAAGCAGGAAGAGGTTGAGCCACCCAAACTTATGGAACATGCTCAGACCTCCTCGTTCAGAACTGCAGAAACTGAAAGAAACCCAAATTAAACAAGGCGACCAAGCCACCAAAACTTATGGAACATGCTTGGTCCCTGAGAGTCACTCACAATCAGCCCTCACAAGTCAGAGCAACCGGACCACCCAAACTTATGGGAACCTGTCTGGTCCTCCGGGCGATCGAAAATAAACATAGCATTGGGCCTTCCAATCTTATGGAGACTTGCCTAACCTTTGATTGGCCCAATCACACAAGCAATACTGTCTTTCTCCCATCCTTCCCCCGGATGCAATCCCACAATCTGCTTTCCGTCAAACAATGAAACTGAAACTGACATTGGGCATACATTCCTTTATTTAGTCTGGTTCGTGTCTTTAAAGTCAAACTTGAAAGTCACAGTAGGGATGCACTCAATATATTCAGTCAAAAACATAGTCGGGAATACAAATAATGGGTTATAAATGGGTTTATAGAAAAATATAAAATTTTTATCTCTCAGTTCCCTGCCTCCAGAACTCCTCATGAGTTCCGTCAGAGCTCCCGCAATCAGTGGGCTGACTCCCCACAGAGTCTTGCTGTGGTCCTACGAGTTGCAATCCCGCCTGCCGCCTTCCTCTCGTAACCAGGATTAGACTGAGAGTAAGAAGGGCAGAAAATAAGAGGTTTTAGACTCTCGAGATACAGGAGGGGGACAAACTCAGCTCTTAGGAGAGGGCCATATAATCTCAATACGCCTGAGGGTCTCGCAATGGCGGCCAATCGCAGGTAGGCTGACCGAATCGTAGTCAAAATGTGGAGCGACCTCTCTCTGAAAGACCTCCAAGCTCACTATGTCCCACCTTCTGACCAGAGTTATCGTCTTGTAGTCTTAGAAAGGCTATACTTAGAGAAAGCATATCTCTTCGTGTTCAGTTTGGACATATGTCACAGTAAATTTTAGCCACACTCCAGCGGACATGGTAATAATTCAAAGCAACGCAAGACAAGCTGTTACTCATCCGTTCATGCTTCTCAGCAGCAGAAGCCTCAAACTGAGCACGGGCAACATTACAATAGTCTTTCCTCCCTGCTTTTGAGTTACTTTAAGTATACGAGTGAGCGATATTGAGCCAACCAACGTGATAACTGCAACCTGCTTCCCCGACTAACATAAGCGGTGATCATAAGAATTTTTAAACGGCTATAGTCAGAAACATGTTGCAGCCGCGACTACAACCTTTACACCGTTGCGACTTTAACCCGATGGTAGCTCGACAATACCTCCCACTGCCTAAGCGTACTTCTGTGGCAGCATTCCGCAGCGCTGTAACCCCCGCTAGTCCAACGCTAGTAGTGGCAAGACACAGTCGTAAGTACTGTGCAAGCAAGATACAGTGTAAAAAAAGTAACAAAGGAAAGCACACATTTACACTATCAAACGTAAAACACTCGCAGTAGTCCTTAGTAATCACAACGCGGAAAAGACAACTAGATAGTGGCTACCAAAAACGCAGTTGCCGCCACATAGCAGTAGTTGGTCACACCATATGACGCTACGGGCAGCCCCTGCTGAGCACTGTCTAGCAACCGCATGCCGAGCACAGCCAGGTACGATGCTTTCTGAATCCTAGAGAGGCTACTTTCCATCGATAGGTTGAGCAAATTCAAATGGACCTAGCGTCGGAAAGCGGCCGGGTACATAATGGTTTCGAAGTAGCCCTCTTCACGAACGCAATGTCGATTCCCTCTACGTTGCATTTCCACTTCTACTGACAAGATTGCTCACTCTACTCCGAATCCGGCTTCGCCAACGGATTCGTCCCACTTCAAAACTTGACGTTCGACTTTTATCCTGTTGAAACCCGTCAAGAAACGGGAGCACCGGATCTTCTTCTCCAGCCAATACCCAGTTCGGCCTCTCACCGGATATGTGATGCGAGAAAAAATCTCCCGCTAAAATGTGGAAAGATGCACCTACAGATTTGAAGCCATCTACCCCTTATTCGACCTCACCACTTCCCCCCGACACTTTCACGCAGTCCATCTTCCTACTGACCCCTACTCTACTTACTCCCTGGCCAAACTGACCCTACCATTGCACTCGTCTGCCATCAGAACCCCCACAACGCATCTCTCCTCGACCGATTTCGTGGAGAATCGGTCGACTTTCCTTCTTCTTCCTCGCTTCCTCGCCATATCCCTGCGCATTACTTTCTCCACTGACCTCCATACCTACTAACTTTCTCCCAAAACTAACCTCATAATATAATTCGTAGTTATCAAGAACCCCCATCTTGCATCCTATCTCGCTCGAATCCATAGAGGATCAAGCGAGATATGATCTTCCTCCCTTCCGTTACCTCTCCCGCTCGATGCTCTCCGCACACTAATCTTTCTTACTAACTCCAATTTTACTAACTTATTATCAAAACTAAAACTACCAACGGGTTCGCCCGGTCATAAAACCTCTACTCCATAACTTTTCTCGCTCGTTTTTGTCGAGAAACGAACGAGTTACGCCTTCTTCACCCCGCCTCCTCCGTAGCCTATTTACGCTCCGCTCCTTTGCCCATATGTTGCATGCATCCGGCGCGACTTCGCATCCGGATTCATTTACTCCATTAGCCTGTTCCCCTGTCGCCTGCCTTTGCCTCCTTACCTCCTTCACTTTCATCCCATTTGTCTTCCTACAACCGAACCGCCGACACCAACGCCTGTATCTGCCTTCGTCCTCTACCTCCACGCGCACCTGTCTCCTCCGCTCTATGTTGTTGCTATGCTAGGTGGTGGCTGCCCGCACAACGTTCTGGCATCGTCCGCCCAGCAGCTCCACTCTCCATCGAGCGTCCACCCCATGAGTGTACCTGGCGCAATTCCGTGCAGGGTTCATCCCCCCTTTTTATCAATCCCACCGGCCTCGCCTCTCTTTCCTCAGTCCGGCTGCACCTAACGCAGTGGCCTGCTCGGCAGCTTCCGGTGCGCTCCACTCGACCTCTCCCTTCTTAGTCTGACAGTACCAAGTGAAGAGGCCTGCCCGCTGCTCCAACACCCAAGGGGAACTCCCGAGGGACTGAGCTACTAAGCTTTGTTCCAGTAGTCTGTAGCTCCTACAAACCGTTGGTGATTACCTATGCGTTAGCCCAGACAGCACGAGTATGTGTTTAACTGATACAAACAGCAGGGCACCATTACAACAATCAAAATTTGCTGAGAAGTATGTATTTACTCCTCTGCCAGATCCATCATTCCCAACGGTTGGTGCTGCTGCACCCTCCCTATGCTCGGCGTTCGTGACTCCGCCTCTTCAATCAGCAGAAGGGCGTGGGCCCGTTGCTAAGCCATCAACATGAGTCTGGGTGGGCCGGGTCTCGGTGTAAATTTTTGGTGGTAATAGCAAAATGAGAGCTTAAAAAAACCGTCGTGAAGGAGGGTTTCAAGCGAAACAAAAAAACACACCGCGGCCCCGCCCTGGTGTCCCGGGCGCTGCCCAGGTGCAGATCAGCCTTTTACAGGGCCCATTACTCATGCTCACACTCACTTCCACAGTAGCCAGTGGTTGGCGGATGGTGCACCCGCGGCAACCCCCGCCATCCTTTGGCTGCAGCCCCGCGGGCTTGATTGGAATGCCCTCCATTTCCTCCCACTTTAGGCTATCAACGCTCCCTTAGTGAGAAGCGGGGGGTGGGGGACTGGCCTCACCACTTCCACGCCCGTTGACTTCATCGCTTCGTGCTTCATCACGGGTGTGACAGAAAAATTTTGCCAGCATCCTCAATACGCAGGGACCCAAATAGGCCCGTCGAAAGAGGCGCATGGTCAAGGTCCTTGACTGCCCCGACGGACACCCGTGCCCTGCGGTATAACAACCGAGTTCGTTGGTCCCGGCGTCAGCCTCGGAACTGATCACCGGACCCAAGGTACTTAGTAAAATTTAGAACTGGGAAAGATAATAAATATAAGAGTAAACGCCGCACGTCCCTCTGGCTCGTGACGCCGCGCACACTCAGGCCATGCACGGTTGCGCCTCGCTGTCAATACCCTGTGCACGCCTTATAGCCGACGAGGCTGCACTAGTACGACTCGCAGAAAACACGCTCACCACTTCCACGCCCTTTGACTTCATCGCTCCGTGCTTCATCGCGGATGTGATGGAAAAATTTTGCCAGCATCCTCAATACGTAGGGACCCAAATAGGCCCGTCGAAAGGGGCGCATGGTCAAGGTCCTTGACTGCCGTGACGGACACCCGTGCCCTGCGGTATAACAACCGAGTTCGTTGGTCCCGGCATCAGCCTCGGAACCGATCACCGGACCCAAGGTACTTAGTAAAATTTAAGAGTCGGAAAGATAATAAATATAAGAGTAAACGCCACGCGTCCCTTTGGCTCGTGACGCCACGCACACTTAGGCCATGCACGGTTGCGCCTCACTGTCAATACCCTGTGCACGCCTCATAGCGGACAAGGCTGCACTAGTACGACTCGCAGAAAACACGCCAAATACCCTTGTAAGGGTATTTGGTACGACAACACGGTACTACAGTTCTCTCGAGTATGGCGAGGACGCCCCAGCCAATCTTGATCCTATCCTTGGGGACACCCCCGAGAACCTCGAGCTTCGGGACGTTATTAGGTACCACTTGGATTACGACATTGTTTTAGTGGCTGACCGCTTACAAATGGTGATGCCGACCATGGGTCGTGCTCGTAGTCGAGTTACACAAGTCGGCGCCCGTACGTTTGTTGTCCCTCAGGTAGACCTCTCACAGGGTTTCGTCTCTCCTTGCGGAACCCTATCCCCTCGAGGTCTGTCGCGGTTGCCTTCATTGCCGCCATGATGGACATATCTCCTCATGATGTTCATACCATGCCGCCCTCTATCGGCACTATTTTGACATGTCTCATCATCGTCAATCTCTGTCCCATCCCGGCCCCGCCCGGCCAGTCCTATCCAGCTAGCCACGGTGCAGTGTACCATTGAGGCCTCGAACATAGTCGGTTTTTTTACCACCGAGCTGCGGATTGCTCCTTTGGCTACCACACGAGAGGATCCTCAGGATATGGCAAACGTTGTTCCCTCTTCCCCGCCGTCTATCAAGGTACCGTCTGACCCACAGCAGACTGCCACATTTAGCTTTTCTCCTCCGAGACTTCCGATGCATCATGCCATTCGCACAACTTGTTGTAGCGCCCAGCTGGCGACTCGCGATGACGTTGTGTCATCTCTCTTGGATTTGAGCATTCTTCAGGCTCGTTAGGAGCGACTCATGAGACACGTAAACGTCCTACATCGTCTTCTCGCCCTGCTCTCTGACCCTGATCGCACCCTCTCTATCATTCCTATTCGCCTGGGGGACATCTATGAGGGTGTACTGCTTTTTATGAGACTCCAACTCACAGAGACATTTCGTTCACCCTCGCGTGGTTGAGGAAGCTCATCTAGCTACCTCCGGGTCTCGCTTCCCTATCTATGTTACCCTCGGAGATAATAAGACTCATAACACTTCTTCGATCAGACGGTCCCGAACCTCCACTTTTTCATCACCCTCCAACCACCGGATAATACCCAGGCGCCTCAACGCTACCATTCCTCCGCATACTTCGAGATTGGGTACGCCTTTATCCTTGACACTCTCTGGTCTCATCAGTTCCGTGGCACAGAGGCCGGATGGGTGACTGAGATACTCGTTCTCAAAATGAAGTGTGGTCAGACATATCGAGTCCCCTTCATTGGAAACTAGGGGCGACATCCCTCTCGACCTACCTCCCCAGGACCCTCGTCCCTCTGGGTCTCATCCAGACATCTCCTTCACTTCTCCTCGTCAGTTTGCTCACTTCATACGTCAGGAGGACGTTACGTTCTACTCAGTGAACGTTACAAATCTTCTTCACTACGATCCTCTCTGCCCAGAGGTTGAGCTCATCTCTTTGGAGCGCGATCTCTTTGACCCTTCCTCCATCTTCGTGGCTCCCATCTCTACATCTACCCCTCAGGCTGCGGAAACCCCCTTGACATCCCATGTCTCTACGTTGTCCACTGTCGAGTCGATACATACGTCTCGTCGACATAGACGTTGAGGAACTCGGACGGTTCATGGCCGACTTAGAGCCTGCCGTTCACGACCTCATTCGAGAGTACCGCGACATTTTCTCCCTGTATTTCTCATACAACGAGATCCGTCCGATGCGCAGTGTTGAGCATTCGATTCAGATCTTTCATAAATTATCGTGTACACTATTAGACACCCTACCGACTTTCCATTCTAGAGGCGACGGAACTCAAGCATCGGCTTGAGGAGCTCCTTTGACAGGGTCCTATTAAACCCAGTAAACTCCCCTTGGGGTGCACCCGTCTTCTTTGCTCGCGAAGCAGATGGAACTCTTCGCCTCTACATTAACTAACGCGGTCCTTACTGTTACACGGTTAATAAAAACTATCCCATGCCTCGTGCGGACGAGCTGTTTGACCGTTTGGCAGACAACTGCTTCTTCACGAAGATCGATCTTTGTAGTGGTTACCACCAGATCCCCGTTGCCACAGAGTACCAACCGAAGACCACCTTTCGGTCGCGCTTTGGCCACTACGAGTTCGTGGTGATGCCATTCGGCCTCACCAACACTCCCGCCACCTCAAACGGTGGTGCATGATATCTTCAGGGACATCCTTGAAGAATACATTATCGTCTACCTGGACGAGATCTTGGTCTACAGTCGTACGTTAAAACACCACCTCAGACGCTTACGTAATGTCCTACAGCGCTTACGCTAACATGACTTATATGCCAAGTTCGGTAATTGGCGCTTTGCCCAACATAAAGTGCACTTCCCAAGACATCATGTGTCTGACCAGGGTCTTTACTTGAACGACGCAAAGATCATTGCTATTGCGAAGGGGTCTGTTCCACATATGTCAAGCAACTTTGCAGTTTCTGAGGCCTCACTAGTTACTATACTAATTTCATCCGTAGATATGCTACGTATTCCTATGTCCTTACCTCCACTCTCCTCTACAAGAACCTACCGTGGTTTTGGATACCCCTCTGCGAGGACACCTTTCACGCCCTCACGCAGACGGTGACTTGTGCGCTGGTTCTTTTCCTCCCCGATTTTTATTGTCTCTTCATCGTCACCACTGATGCATCAAATTTTGCAGTAGGAGTTGTCCTTTCTCAGGTGTTTCCCTTTCCTCCTGATTTACATTATCCCCATGTTCCCCACCTTCCCCCCCTCCTGCTGAAACTGCTTCTCGATTGACGCCTATCCTTCCACCACTTCCCTCCACTGACAGTCCTCCCGTCACTTACTCCTTGACCATCGTGGAGGATGGGCCAGTCGAGGCTCGTGCTGAGGATTGTCCGATCGCGTTCTGCTTCTATCAGCTACTCCCTGTCGAGATAAACTACATTGCAGATGAACGTAAGGTTCTCGCAGTCGTTTATGTTATCCGACATTGGCGTCATTATCTGCACGGGGCACCCTTCACAGTGTCCACAGACAACTCAGTTGTTCAGGTTTTCCTTACGAAGGTTAAACTTTCCCCTTGACAGACACACTGGTGGCGTGATTTATCCGAGTTTAGTTTCAGCACTCGGCCTATCAAGGGTGAAACGAACAAGGTCGCCGATGCCTTGTCTCGTCGTCCTGACCATAATCAGGAACCTATTCGCCTTGCTGCCATCTCAGTCACCACCGTTGATCAGTCAGTGATCGATGCATATCGTACTCAGTACCGACACTGTCTGGATTATCGCGTCATCCGTACGACTGCGGATTGGGAAGATCGTTCCTTCATACTCCCTCGGTGAGAACGGTCTCGTGTACCGCCATGGTAGATCTGGTCAGCTAGAACCACGTATCGGCGCTCCCTCCACATGACAACTCCATGTCTAGACCGTAGTTGAGTTCTATGATGAGGCCGTTATCGGTCATATGCGCCTTAACAAAACGTCGGCTCATGTTTGCCGCCTATACGTCTGGCCGAAGTCCAAGGACGTCGGCAAAGCCTACGTCCAGGAGTGTCCTACCTACCAAGAGGTGAACAATGTGAACCACCTTCCGTATGGGTTACTTCAGCCCCTTCAATACCTGAGGGTCATTGGTAGTCCATCTCGATGAATTTTATTGGTCCCCTCCGCCCACCCACTAAGCGCGGTCATGGCGTTATCATGATCATCGATGATTGCTTCATGAAGCAAACATGTTTTCTCATGTGCCGCTATCGCATTAGTGCTTGTGAGGTCACCGACATCATCTTCGATCCGAGTCGTGAGAGATCACGGCTTACCTCAGAGCATCATCTCCGAGCGTGACCCGGACTTTACCAGTACATTCTGATGACGCCTCCATGAGGTGCACGGATCATTGCTCCGCTTCTCATTCTCTTACGGTCCGCAAATGGATGGTCAGACTCAGGTCACCAATAAAACTTTCGATAATATCCTCTGAAAGTTTATTAGGGATGACGAACAGTGAGACTTACACTAAGCCCACGCTGAGATTGAGTACAACCACGCCGTTTCGCCGACCACGTGGATGTCACCATTCTATTGCGACCTCAGCTACCACTCTCGCATACCCGCGGATTTCCTACGACCGTCGTGGTTGCGCCCAGACACTCGTTGTCCTGCGCTTGGCGAATGGATCGCCCATACGTCGACGATTATGAAGCGCGCGTACGAGAGTCTAATCGACTCCTGGAGTCGTATGGTCACACAAACGAACCGATCACGAATGGATCATCCATTCAAAGTCGGTGACGATGTGCTCTCCAATGCATGTCACTTGTAGCTTGAAGCGCATATGCTTTGCAAGTTCAGGCGTCGCTTCTTCGGTCCATGGTGCATCCTTCAGAACGTCGTACCTGATGTTACCGCTAGTCCGGTCAGCCTCCATGTGAAACTACCTAATTACCTTTGACAGACTTGCGTGCATGATGTGTACAACATCTCTTTCCTGCGTCCTTATTGCAGATCGTCCGAGCGCTTGCCGAACGTCCTTAGAAGTGCCCTCCACCTATCATGGTGGACGGTCACGAGAAGTTCGTCGTTTCTGACATCGTATCTTGCCGAGTTATCGACGATACCCCTCCACATATCGAGTACCTTGTGCGTTGGAAGGACTATCCTGATGAGGAGGCTACTTGGAAGCCCCTCTAGCACTGGGAGCACGCCCGGTTGTTGGTGCATGCATATGATCGTGCTCGTCGTGTTGGGACAACTGCTCCTACTGAGTCGACTGACTCTCTTCCTCCTCCTCCGGTTGAGGAGATTGTTGAGGATGAGCCGTTCCCTTTGAGGTCGTTCTTCAGCAGCAGACGGACGCCTCTGCGCGTCCACAGCCCACTCGTTGACGCCCTCGACGTCTCAACGATTGACACTCTGATCCCCTACTATCGCCCTACTGAGTCACACCTTCAGGTACTCCATCATCAACTTCTTCAGGATGTCATCGTTTTGCGGCCCCGCTTCGACATCGACTCGACCCCTACTTCATCGAAGTCATCGACTACTTCGACGACTTCAACTACCTTATTGCACTTCAACTACTTTGAACACGACTACTTCATGCCACCACCCTACCTCGTACATTCCCTTGCATCTATTGCATGATGGTTCTCAGTTGGTGTTTGAAAAACCCTACAAGCCCATATTTTTTTTTTTTTGTTTGTTTATTATTCTCGATGGGAAAAATCCGTGAAAGGCCGCTATGCGACCGACCCTGGTCGCCCTCCGAGCATGACCCCGCGCCCTCAGCCGCGAGTGATACATAGGTTGGCGGTGATGCGGCAAAATACGAACTCCGACTCTAAAATTTCGTCTACGGTGGGATGGTACATAGGTTGGCGGTGATGCGGCAAAATACGAACTCCGACTCTAAAATTTCGTCTACGGTGGGATGGTGTTCCCCTCCCCTATATGACTTTTTTAATGGAAAAGCAAGGGAGTGCAAGGGAAGGCAAGCAGGTGGCGGTGGCATACACGTGAGATTGCTCGTCCCGGATTCAGAGCTTTCATGTGTGTGTGTGTGTGTGTGTGTGTGTGTATGTGTGTGTGTCTGCACACACACACACACACACACACACACACATATACACACACACACACAAAGATGCACACCCACCCACAATCGAAGCCCTTAGTTGCTTGAGGGATGAATGTTGTCGCCTCCTTCCTAGCCACCCCCGCCTCCTCCTCCCGCAATCGAACCGTGATCACTTCAAGTAACCACCCCGCCATAGCCCCTGCAGTTGCTGCATTGTAACGACCATTTCGTCAAAACGGACATATTATATTTTTTTAACGAAATTAAAATTGAGTTCCTGTGCTTTTCGTCTATCTATCTATCTATATATCTATTTATCTATCTATTTATCTATCTATCTATCTATCTATCTATCTATCTATCTATCTATCTATCTATCTATCTTTGTGTTTGTCTGTCGGTATGTCTGTCTGTCTGTCTGTCTGTCTGTTTGTTTGTCTATTTCTTTATTGTTCTCATGGCAACCGCGGACTCGGATCCGGACATGTCTGGACCGAGGCCCAAACATTTGTCTGGACTGGTCCAGGCGTCCGATAATCTGAACAGGCACCGGACAACTGGACAGGACCGGACCCGGACCGTTCGGACCGGTACACCAGGCACAAAAAATGTCTAGGCGGAAGGGGGAAAAAAATAATAATAATAAAAATACATTAGTAATAAGCAGTACTAACCTCAGCTTACTATCTTTCACTATTCACAACTTGACAGCTCAATAGAGTAAATATTGTCACAGACATTCACAAAGACTCACACAACACTAGAAAGTTAAAACTAGTTCTCAACAGACCAATCCCAATTCACTTCAGAAAAGAGTTATGTATCCCCAGCGACCGCGCCCC
>BFEA01000317.1:1062846-1097515 GCA_003427395.1 Chara braunii | reverse complement strand
AAAAAAAAAAAAAAAACTCCTTCGGGACATCCGTTGAAATTGGAACGATACAGAGAAGATTAGCATGGCCCCTGGGGCCTGGACCCACTAGCAAGGTATTCTACCACGCCGTTCAGGATTTCGATCACGTGGGGCATCGAGTGACTCAGTACGGCCATCGAATAGATTGGATCTGGAGGTAGTTTCCGAGTGGGGACTGTAAAGATGCCCACCTCCCGTCCAATGAGATGCGTCAAAAAAATTAAAAATAAAAAAATTTGGACTAACTTGGACATGATAGCTCGTGGCTTTGCGTGGGCGGGAAGTCTGGATTTTTTGGGCTCTAAAGGGGGGGGGTTGATTTCCAGACTTCGTTTTTTTTGGGGGGGGGCTCTGAGAAATAGAACTTGAAATGTGAAATTCGAATGTTGTGGTGGATCTGACAGGAACGCTTCCGCGTGTGTCAGATGGCCTGCTAAAGGCATCACGAGATACATGGCGAGGAATGTATCCCAATACCCGTTACTTGTTCATCCTCGTCAATGTGTTCGTGGACACATTTTATTGCCACGGTACATCACTATGAAGACTTACGTGAAGGAGATCCTACCAACCCATGAATTCGGGTGCACAGTTGTTCTTCATAGTCTTATGTGCTATTTCAATTCATTTTAAATCAGAAAACGATCCATTCATGCAAATAAAAAATCACTTTGTATTTTCCAAAAAAACATAAAACTGTGTCACACGTCTTAGAATACTTCGTTAGTGGGTCCAGGCCCCTGCGCAAGGATGACACGCATAAATCGAGAAATGGTCAAAGAAAATAATAATAAAAAAAATATGGAATGCTACAGAGAAGAGTAGCATTGGCCCTGCACAAGGATGACACACATAGGGGCTCGCTAGACACTCCTCGGGCCGTCCTCGGGGCCCACGGAGTTCTCCTTTTTTTTTTTTTTTTTCAATTCCAGGATGTTGTAGAGGCTAGTTACCAGGCACACAGAGATCACCGGGAGCGATGGCCCTTCGCAGTCCTAAGATACGAGGTCACCTCCCACCCTACCACTCATCAATACTCCCAGCGTACACCCTAACCCAACTATCTTACCTCAGTGTAACCCACTCAGGACCATCACCCAACCGCTAGGTGGGTGACTTGGACTAGACAGTAGTGATAGGCACCAAGGCTAGCTATTACCCCAGCCCCAGTGGAAGCGAAATCGGACAGGCCTCGCTGTACGGGAACTTCGGACGCTAGGCACCACTATATTCTACCAACCTCGTATCCTTATTGTAGAGATCATAGACCCCTAGGTTTTATTTTCGGGGACAGCTAACTAGCAGTCGGTCGCCCAGCCAGACAGCCTACCGTCCTTCCCCTAGCTTACCCAAGGCCAGGTGGAACTCAGACTGACAGTCCTACCGTCCTTCCCCTAGCTTGCCCCTATCTTGGCTAGGTGGAACTCAGACCTGCTGGGGTAACTGCTGTATTGTGACGCCCAACCTCACGCCCAGCGCGACTTCCTGATCGAGTAGGATGTGGGCCTGGAAGTGCGAAAAGGGGTGTGCCAAGGATTTTCGGGAAAGTGGGGGTGGAGTTCCAGGTCAGAACTGAGATCTCCCGTGGCAGGGTCTTTCAGGGGCACGAGGGCAATTTGGCGGAGAGGGTGGACCGCCTCTGGTTACCAAGCAGATGGTATGCGCGGGTCATATGATGAGTCGGGTCATATGATGAGTCGGAATTCCAGGATCGGAAAAGGGGTGGAGTCCTAGGTCAGAACTGAGATCTCCCGTGGCAGGGTCTTTCAGGGGCACGAGGGCAAATTGGCGGAGAGGGCGGACCACCTCTGGTTACCAGGCAGATGGTATGCGCGGGTCATATGATGAGTTGGGTCATATGATGAGTCGGGTCATATGATGAGTCGGGAAAGGGGTGAAGTAATCCGGGTCATATGATGAGTCGGAATTCCAGGATCGTGTCATTGTGTCATTGCGGAGTTATGAGTTGCCTAAAGGCGGGTCCGTGGCGATCGCGATCACTGCGTGTGAGCACGTGCAGGCTGGTGTGAATCAAGTCGCGCTCACACGTGTTCGCCTGGGATGATTGCTCCGTCGCAGACCCTATATGGCCGTATCCAGGCAGACAGTATTTATGCCGCCTGTATGGGCGAATCGACACACCGGGGCACGTGTAAATGCGCAGATCAAGTTGCGTTTACACGTGTCCTCGCGAGGCGTCGCTGGGCCAGACATCCGACTATCTAATCACTCCGTGCTGTTTTGAGCATGCAAGATGCAACGACCACAACTTGAATTAGCTCAATCAAAAGACAAGCAAGGACAAGGACGGGATTACCGATTGCACAAAATTTCTATCCTACTCACAAGTGCATCAAATGCAATAAACAAAAGCAAAGACAAGGATCCGGTCAAAAGACAAGCAACCAAATATGGCCTCCATACATTCATTCATTCAGCAACATACGCATAGTGCATCAGAAGTTGAAATCGCGAAGACAAGTGTGAGCAAAAACCCAAGTCCAGGTTCTGAAAAACAGAGAACGGGCAAATCGCTCGGAGCCGAAATCAAAATTTATGTACACGAGACAGGAGGGAGAAAAGATAAAAGAAACAGCAAAACCGCGTCTATCAACCTCAGCTCTCTCTTTCTCTCTATCTTTCTCCGATGCGGATAGTCCGTCGTTGCGCACCAACCCACGAAGCCGTAACCCCGCTTAGTCCTCCCGCACCCGTCAGGTTCGCCCGCCCCCACAGTCCGTCGTGGTCCGCGTCAACCCCGCGCGTTTGGCACCAGCTCGTCGGGTCGCCCGACTCCTGCTCTACTCACCTCTTACTTCGCTCGTGTGCCGACCCTCTCTAATCGCGCAACCCCGAGCTTCCAGCTGCTGGTTAAGAGAGCTAACTAATCGCGCAGCCGAAATTTATAGCGTGCATGCATGCGCGAAGAATATGGAATTACCAGGACTTAGGAGGGAGATTAGGAAGGGAGTGCCTACGTTCTGCATGACCGGGCCGTGGCGTGGGGGACGTAGCCACTCTCCACGTTCCACTTACCCTAAGGAAGGCCTTCCGAGGAGGATTCCTACAGAGGGTTCGCGGCCAGTCGCATAATATTATTAACGACTGCGGGGTGGGGTGGGGTCGGTGGTCCATGGTCAGTTGTCCGTGTGGACGGGCGTCGTCCAGCTTCGAGTGGCGCCAAAATTCGAATCTTTGCGGCGAGCCATTAAAAAAAGAAAAAAAATCCGCATGCCGTCCCGGTTTGAAATTCAAATTTCGAATGATGTCGCTGGGGCGAGGACGGTTCATCGTGTGGCTGCGGCGGCTGGTGGAGGACGTCGGAAAGGAGCCTCCTTCCACTGTGCGTCGGCGGGGTCGGGGTGAGTACTGTGTGCGGCCGGGCAAGGAAGACGTCCCGCGTGAAGGCGCCATTGCGGCAGTCGTCGGACCCCTTGTGTGCGGAGAGTGGCGGACACCATCGTGCAGTGCAGGCTGCTCCAACGTCCTTCGTTGCGCAATCAGCGTCCATCTCCAATTGTCCGGTTTGGTGGTCCGGTGGGAGTTCGGCGGAGTCTGTCGCCAACCTTGACGGTAATGTCTTCGACTCGTTTGGGAGCGATGGAGGGCGGCCGCAGTGACGAGGGTGGGAAGTTGACGACGGTGGAGAGGACGGCAATGGCAGCAGGTGTGGGTTGACGAGGACAGCACGTGTGGTGGCCGATGAGCTCCCGCTACACAACCCGAATGAAAGGTTCACGCCGGCTGCAGTGTCGTTTTCGCGCATGCCGTCTTCCAGCAGTTATGTGAAAGACTGCTGAGACATCGTCTCAAGATTCCCATACAACTGGTTCCCCGCACACTCTTGGGTGGAGCCACTTCCTAGTTTCACGGTACGTGACCGTGCTTCCTCCGCCTCCTCATCTGACGTGTCAGGTAGAGGTTGTTTGTGCGGTGGCAGGTGCGTGTATACAGACGGGTTGTACGGCCTTGCACTGCATGTCGGGACGCTGCGTGGTCCATAGCTTGCGAATCGGTCCACTGGAGTCTTGTTCTTCCTGCCGCCCTTCCATGATGACGCCCTTCGTTGCTGAACGCCTCTTGGGAGTGCGTCCAGGCAGCCTACCAAGGATGCACATGTGGAAGTTGACGACAAGGAGAAGTGTGATCACGACCAGGAACAACAGCGGTAGTCTTCGGAAGATGTCGGCCATGAACGGCACGTGAGGAAGGGCGGTAACTGCACCACACCGGTACGGCTCCAGCAAATGGCGACGAGACGAGGGCAGCAAAACGACAGACTGGAGAGTCCGACAAACACCATCGTCATGTCTCGCGTCATGCAGCACAGCTCGGAATATAAAATTTGGTCGACTCAAATATTCAAATTTTGTGTACATTGCGCCCCTTTCCGTTTGGCGCCACGCACTGCGAGGGAGAGCGGTGGAGGACGACATCGACGAAGGTCGACAGGCCACTAACGGTTGTCGTTGGTGTACGGTTCCTAGAAGCCGAACGTTGAAGACCAATGATGTCTGTGTGCCACTTGGTAGCAACTCCAATGGACCAGCCGACGAAAATTTCATGCTGACGACAGGTGCCCTCGCCGCTCCGATTATCGCGGATTCTTCATCTCCGAGGTTCCTCGGGAGGTACCTTGGGGGAGGCTGTGAAATGGCTGTAGCTAGAGGATGCCCCGAGGATTCCCTGAGGAAATGTTTTCACTTTTTTTTCCATTTTTTATCCCGAGGATAGGGGGAACGATGATTTCCTCGGAAAATTTACGCGTCCGAGGAATGTCTAACGAGCCCCATAAATCGAGAAATGGTCCAAATTCTCTCTTATTTTCTTTGACCTGGTGGTTCGTCCTTTCAGTAGTAATGAGCTAATCTTAGGGAAGGGCAATGTAGCCCCTTGTAAAATTAATTTAGGGAGGGGACCCATAGGACAACGACAAACAGTTTCGGAAGCCGCGAGGCAACTTCCCGGACCCCACAGACCAATATGGTGGGTTTGGTTCGGCTATTTTGAGTGGCTGGGGAGGTCGTGGGAGGCAGGTCTGTCCCCCCTGCTTGATGGGAACAGGGCCATGCACTGCCTGTGTGACGAATCATCCCACGGTTGTCATTAAAGACCATGAAGGCATGGCATGGAAGTCTGAGCCGCTTCCTGAGCAGTGACGGTTTTCATGCGCGTGTTGTTGTTGTCGATGTTGTCCTCTTGTAGTCTTCGTCGTTCAAGGTTCGCATGAGGGTCACGACTGCGAGGCGGGCGCTTTCGCCCACCCCTGTTGTCTTCGTTGTGCTTTTCGGTGTTGCATTGCTCATGGTTGTGAGCATTGTTGTGTTGACGTTCGCAGGTATTGTCGCTTTGTATTTCTTGATGCGTTGGTGATGCGCACCATGCAGGTTTGTGACGCACACTGGCATGCAGACACAAATTTGTGGATAGATAGACAGGTGCATAGATGTCTATATTGGTAGACAAAAAAAAATATAGACATACAGATAGATAGATGCATTGGATGGATGCAAAGATAAATAGATAGATACTAGATAGATAGATCGATAGATAGATAGATAGATAGATAGATAGATAGATAGATAGATAGATAGATAGATAGATAGATAGATAGATAGTAGATAGATAGATAGATAGATAGATAGATAGATAGGTAGATAAATCATAGATAGATAGATAAACAAACAGACAGACAGACAGACAAACAAACAGATAGACAAACAAACAGACAGACAGATACATAGTCAGACAGACAGACAGAAAGACAGACAAACAGAAAGACAAACAGACAGACAAACAGACAGACAAACAGACAGACAGATAGACAAAAAAACCATGGCAACCGGCCGGACGTCTAGACCGGAATCCAAATGGTCCAGTTGTCTGGGCATGGGTCTGGTGTTTGGTCCGATAGGTCTGGATTGGGCCCAATTTTTAAAAAATCGATTTTTTTGGGGGGGGGCTAGCCAGGGTGTTGTTTTTTCTTTTTTAAAGGTAAGCTACATTTTTCTCTCATCTATTTAATCTTTCTCCGTAGTACGCATCTTGGCCTCCCGTGTGCCGCCGGGGTATTTCTTCTCTCATCTATTTCATCTTTCTTGGTAGTACGCATCTCATCCTCTCACTAGTCTATGTATAGTATGGGGGAACACCAACCAACCCGGATCTCTCCCCAGCCCACCGGGTAGGTTGGCACCACAGCTGTGGTGCGAGAGCAAGGCTGTACCAGTCCCTCATCACAGTGACGAGGGGTGGGCAGGCAGGCATTGCCGATGGGGGAAAATCGGCGGTGCTAGCGCCGAGCAATGCCCAGTCACTGCACCCCCCCCTACCCCCCTTCCCAACCCCACATGGCGGTGTCTAATGGCCAATATTGTCGCTGCATAGCAGCCAACAACATCAGCCAAGGTCCTGCCAACGCTGGCTTGGGGCCCAACGGGTTACCTCTAGCTGGTACAACACCAAGCGCCCAGCCACATACGTGAGGCCAATGGGGATTGAACCCTGAATGCAACTTCCGGGCCTTACGAACCGAGTTAGGCCCTTAGGCCCCTGGATGGTTTTGTTGCGAACCGGCAGACTGCTACATCCTGCCAGACGCGGCATGGCTTGCGTCCTCGAAGAAATGCTGGGAGAAGATCGTCAGGATTCGTGCTGTGGGCGCACCACTCAGGGCATGATAGCCAGACTGGTGCATCCTGCCGGACGGGTCATGGGCTCTATCTCAGAAGAATTCGTTGGAAAAGAACATGGGGATTGGAGCTCCTGTCCGCTTATCAACGGTGTGTGTGTGCAGCATTCAGGGCATAAACACACCAGAGACTTTTTGACTACTCTGTGGAGCTGATTGAAGCCGCATGCATCCGGGGGCCAAGTCCCACTAGAAGCGTTAAGTTTCCTTTTTCCTTAACGCGTGATTGTTGACGTGTTTGTGGCGATGGACGGTTAGTCGACGCGATTTCTGCATATCTCAACAAACACGTCCAGAGTCAGGCGTTGAGGAAACTCGAGGCTGGTTTAAAAGCGGTCAGAGAAGTGAAGGAAAGTCCCTATTCGAGTACTCGCTGGGTCTTTCTTTTTTTATCTTTTCTTTTCTTTTCCTTTTTTTCTTTTCAACAAATTATTCCGTCTTTTACTTTCCTTTCTCACTGCTCCCGGCCGCCAGTTTCCCCAAAACGGCATTTATGCTTGGCGCCCGCCACCTACAGATGTTCGTAGGGGAAGGGACCTGAGGGGAGGCTCAGGGATTGGTCCTGTTGGCATGGTCCCTGATGCTACCGGCTGCCCTCTGGCCGGTATCGCTACCTGCAGGTTGGGAGCAGCCCCCGCATGTTCCCTTATGAACACGGTTCTGGCTGCTACGGGTTCCCCGTAGAACTATATTAGGAGTAGTGGTAGGTAGGCAGTGTTTGAGGTGAAATTGGGAAGGGAAAAAAAAAAGAAAAAAGACGGGCATTTATGCCACTGGCGGATGTGGGGACGTTCACGAATGCATGTGTTGGAAAAATGCAGGCCAGATTCCGTCGGGAAAAGCCCTACAGTCAGCATCGTGTCAACAGGGACGGGCACCGACGGCCACCGCCCACGGCATGGAGCAGCAGGGCATGACAAATAGCCATCCCAGATGTTGACGGCTGACTGTCAATTGCCGCCTTCCATGGGATCTTACCGGCCTCACAATGCGCGCGGTGGGGCCGGGTGGTCGGGGAATGGGAACCGCGTTGACATCCGCCTGGCTAGTGCGGTGCCTGAGCCGCACACCAGCCGCAGGACGCGGGCGACTGCTGAGCAGGGACTTTCCGTCCTTTTTTTCCGTGGAAAGGAGCGTCCGCAGGCTCAACAAAAAAAACGATCCAGCTCCTCTCCGTTGGTTTAGGCATGCAAGTCACAGCAAGTGGCATACAGGACGTTGTCGGTTCGAGCCACGTCATCGCCTGCGATGCACTTTGTGCCAACCATGCACTTTGTGCCAACCATCTGTAATAGTCCGCTGGATGCTTCTGACCTTGTTGTCTCTGACCTTTGGCCAACACGGGTGTGAGTGTGGGTGGGTTGTATGGGAGAGTGTTGGCTTTAGTTACTGCTGCTATTGGACGGGGGGTGGGGGACTACAAAAAGGGAGCAAAATGCTTCTTTTGCATTAGCCGGCCCCGACTGACGGCCCCATCCCATCCCTGACTACTGCCGTTAGGGCAGGGGACAACATGAATCCCTCTAAGCTTGTGAGGGATCTAGGGCCTCGTTAGACACTCCTTGGGGACGTGAAATCCACAAGGACGTGCTCATTCCACCTGTCCTTGGGGACGAAATTCAAAAAGAAATGTGAAAATGCCACAAGGAAAATTCCTTGTGGCATCCTTGTGGCCCCAGCCATTTCTTCCTTGTGCCCAAGGGACCTCACGAGGTCCCTTGGGCACAAGGAATCCGCGTTTCACGGAGAGGAGAGGGCACACGGGTAGATAGACGTTACAGCTGAGAATCTGGATCGTGTCGGCATCCTATTGGCTGAAGGCCTGACGCACAACTGTTTTTTTTTTTTTTTCTGACATCAGTCTTAGGAAATGTCGTCGGGCGACTTCTGCAAGGACAGGTGGAACGAAGAGCCCAAATTCCCTTACGAGCCGCAAGGAAAATTCCTTGTGGCTCAAGGAACTCGTAAGGAGTGTCTAACAAGGCCCCTATGCTTGCAGGTGTCCCCTCTATATAGGGGCCCGGTAGACACTCCTCGGGCGCGTAAATCCCCAGAGGAATTCATCGTTCCAATTATCCTCAGGGAAGAAATTGAAAAAAAAATGTGAAAACATTTCCTCGGGGATTCCTTGGGAATTCCTCGGGCTACAGCCATTTCGACGCTTTCCCCAAGGGACCTCCTGAGGTCCCTCGGAGGTCGAGCATCCCGAAGAATCGGGGGGTCGACGGCAGATCTCTCAACGACAATTTTCGAACTCAGCTGGTCCATTGCTGTTCCTGGCGGCCTGTCGACGGACATCTTCGGTCGGCAACGTTCGGCGTCATGGAATTTTCCGCCAATGGTCACCGTTGCCGGCCTGCCGGCCTCCACGACGTCTAGAAGGGGCTGTCTTGCACCGGTGCCCTTGGCCCGGAGCGGGAAGGCGCCCAACGGTCGACAGATTCGAATATTTCAGCCGGCCCCCGCTCTCCCGATTGCGCAGTGTCTTCCGCAACGGAATACGTTACCCTTCGTTTGTCGTTATCTCCGATCGGCCGTTGGCACCACTGTTCCTCGCCGTTTCCTGGACGCCCACTGTTGTCTTCTAGCTGCTGCCGCCGTCCACGTGCCTTTCATGGCCGACATCTTTTGAAGGCTGCCACAGCTGGTGCCGGTCGTCCTCTTGCTCGTCGTTTTAGTTGTCTTCCACGTGTGCACCCATGGCAGTTCGGGAAACCCTTGTCAGCGAAAGTGCGCAAGACGACCACCTTCTGCAACCTCGTCGGCCACGATATCTTGTCGGGGTACGCACTCAGCAACGCCGCAGTTACGTCCCGCACAACCACCAACCCAGATGATCTGCCAATGCTGAAGCTGCATGTCCCGCTCTCGTACGTCTCCCCTGACGCCCACGTGTGCAAAGCGTACGCGACAATGTGGTCAGGCTGTAAAGGCTCTCTATAGAAAGTGACACGTCACTGTAGGAATGGAGACAGAGCTTCCGCGATCTCTCGGAACACACGTGGCGACATGCGCAGCTTCTCCCTGAAGTAGTCGGCCGTCGCGTCGTCTCATTGCTCCCACGCCCCCCCTGTTTGTCGCTTCATCCACCACCTGGGCGTCGCTCTGGGAAAAGCTCTGCACCCCATGGCGTAGCACACCTGCAGCATGGCGTCGCAAATGGCAGTACTGTTGAAGCCCTCCACATTCATGGACTGCGGCGTCTTCTTCCGCCGTGCTCGAACCACCGCTCTCATCCTCCCCTCGCTCCTCTCCATCCGACACCGGAAAAGGATGACGTTCACGGTCGCTGCCACTGCTGTCCTCTCCGTCATGCTCAGTATGTCACGGCCCGGCTCCCCGTTCATGTCCATCACTGATACTGCTTCTGTCGACATGATGGACGTCGTGAACTACACAACACTCCACCAGCGCCGGGGCACAGTACAACGATGGCGTGAGTGACAACCGGAGTACACGACGTAGACGTCGATGACGAAGGTGCACCTGCGAAGACGACAACGATGGCGATCGTGTGACGGTGTGTCTGCTGCTTCGGATGTCTACATGTACGTTCGCCGTGCCCTCCATCACGCAGCCGCCACCCCGTACCCAAACGCTTCCGCCGAGGAATGTTGCTGCCGTCAGCTGTGAGGGTCCACTTAGGGACGCCCACGGTGCGCCATTACTCGCATGCCCAAATTCGAATTTCGAAATTCGAATCTGGGACTGCACGCCTTTTCCAATGCCCTCATTTTTTTGAAGGCCGCTGACTTTCGATTTTGCGATGCCCACCCGAACTGGACCAACGACGTCGGCACGGACACAGCTCGCTGGACCCCCACGTCCCCTTGTCGATATATGAAACTGGCGGTGGGAGCCCCCGAGGAATCGTCCTCGGGGAACCATTCCGAGGATGAGTACAACGACGGTGGGAATTTCCTCGGGCGATGAAAAGAAAGTTTCCTCGGGCCCCGAGGAATCCCGAGGAGTGTCTAACGAGGCCCATAGCCTTAGGAGTGGTGGTAGATATGTAGTGAAAGGCAAAAGGAATTTGAGGGAAGAATATAGGGTAGTAACTGTAGTTATAAATAAACCAATTGGAAACAGTTCGCGTAGGATGCATTACTGCCATGTCGGCTGTAGGGAAAGCAGGAGCCTGGTCGTCCGAAGTCTTTCGTGAGTGCGAACGTCGCACCAGTGGGCCCGCTAACCCAACATAGGACACCGCACTCATGTCGCACCAGTGGGCCCGCTAGCCCAACATAGGACACCCTGGGAATGGTCCGGCTTTGGGAATGTGGAGCTGTGTGGGAATTCTGATTTCTTTTGTTTTATCCCTCAAGGGCATCAATTCTTCAGTTCGGGGAGGGCAAGGTTGCCTGATTCCCTTTCCCCAAATAGAAGGCATGCTTTTTGTACCGGTACATAGGGCAACATTTTTAAAACTCTTTTTTTGGTCTAAAGTGCCCTTTTCCTTTTCTTTTTTTTAAATATTATTTATTTATTTAAAAAAAAAAAGAAAACACCCCCACCAGTGTTACTGTTTTCCACTTTTTTTTTTTGTCAAGGGGCAAGAATGCCACATTCGGCTTCCCCGAATAGAAGGCATGAATGCGTCTGATGGTTATGGCCATATTTAGGGCAACCTTCAAGCCTGATAAAGCTATAACAACGACCATGCGTCCTATTTGAGGGCATGAGCTCACATGCTAAATTGCTTCTGACCTGTTGAACCACCAGTACCTCTGAGGCACTTTGCTCCGGGGCTGGATATGCTCTGCGCGCCAAAAAAAAAACGAATCGGGCTGGGCCTCCTTTTGGGTGGTGATGCCAGCCATTTTGCTCCGGAGTCCGAGCCCTGAAAGCTGTGGCAGCATACTTGTTTGAAAACACGGCCGGGAAGCGTACTGGTGGTATGAGATTATCTATCTGCAGGGCTGACAATCAATCGGCTCAGGAGTGAGGTGGGATACTTGTTCAAGTTTTTCTTCCACCAGCAAGTTATTACAATTTCCAGTAAAGGTCACCCACGCCCCCTAAATTACAGCTGAGGTTGCATAGCCTTTTGAATTCCACCTCGGAGACTCAGCTGCCGCCGCGGCTGCCCAAAGATCTTGGAGGCTGACATGTCTTTCCTCTCTCCTCAGAATGCATGGTTTTATAGCCGTATCCTGTTGCAGCCATCATGACCTTCCATTCTGTCTGGTGGAAGAAGTGGCAATGGCTCTAGCAAATGGCTCTTTCTTGTTGTGACGTCTTAGAGGCAACTTCAGATTTCAAGACAGCAACGTCCTTGACTACAAGTTGCAAAGGTGTGGCATCCACTTCAGTTCATTTGTATTTGAGATCCGACCCCTCACCAGTACTTGGCCCAGCTATCAGCCACGGAAAGAAATAGAGTAGAAAGTTTCTAGTCGGATGAATTTGGGCGATTCTGTACTGGCCTGTACGTTTCCTAAAGCCGCGGCTTGTTTACAGGCACAACTTGAGGAAGTACTGGTGGTTTCCTAATGTCGTGGCTTGTATGATCCCCAAATGCCCTTTTCAATGCTTGGGGGTTTAACCTTTGGCCCTAAAGGCAGGGTCCATGTTAAACCACCAGCACTTTTCCCAGCCATTTTTCTCCAATGAAGCCATGCTCATGCTGTGACTTTTGGGGCATGGCCTACTGGAGCTAAATGGCTGGTGCCGCAATGGTCTCTGCAAGTCAACCATTATGTACAAGAGTGTCTTCTTCAAGCTCTGGCCGCTATGGCTGCTGGCAACACTTATATGGTCTGTCTCACACGCTCTCTCTCAGACCTGACGGTCCTCTCAGAATACCCCTAACTTCTGTCCTAGACTCCTTCTGCAGTTATGCCATTGAGCGAACAGATGACACACATCATAACGTAATGGCGGGGAAGAGAGGGAACCACCCCCCATGACTGAACTCTGGTGCCTCCTCGTGATGCAACAGAAAGCAGCTTACAGAATGCAAAGAATAACAGCAAACATCAGACAAATCAGACAGTCTGCACAGACTGTTTGCAGTGAACAGACAACCAGTTCACACCAAACGGGAAGCAGACGACAGGCACACCATGTCTTGTGGGCAGAGAGGCTCCAGAAATCAAATCGAGGGAAATGTCTCCTCCTCAAGAACGGGACTGCCTGGAGGAACCGCCAGTAAGCATTCCCCTAGATAACACCTCATCGGCGAAGGCCTACTTCGTGCTATGTTCCTCAACCCCTCGGAAAAAAAAGTGATACTGCAAGGGGGGAACAGAAAATAAATCTTCAGGGTAAGTACTTTCATGTCACCTTTGAGTATCGAATGGGCAAAAAAAACACCCGTCGGCAATGAAAACCATGCCGAGTTCGGAAAGGCAACTGAAGTACCGACTGTCGTAGTGTCAGACCGGGTGTCATATTTACAGGAGTTGGCCGTGGTGTCAGAGGGGAAAAAAAAAAAAAAAAAAA
Organism: Chara braunii; assembly: GCA_003427395.1. Lineage (NCBI taxonomy): Eukaryota > Viridiplantae > Streptophyta > Charophyceae > Charales > Characeae > Chara > Chara braunii. The sequence continues at coordinate 1,084,359 of BFEA01000317.1, read as the reverse complement.
AAAGCCCAACGGATACTTTTGGACCGAAATCGCTCATTTCAAGTTCGCGCCCGGTTTCTTTGCTGGCGCAAGTTCTTTTTGTCTTTAGCGTTTCGAAACATGCTGCGTCCGCCATTATTTCTAAATCTTTTTTTTTCTTGGAAAATTTGCTCCAATCTATTTGTGGGGAGCAACATGTGCTGGGAACTAGGCTCAGCATCCCTCCTGAATTCCAATGAACAGATTGATATACCGGGGCCATTACCCGGATTCAGCTGAGAACAATCAGGAAAAGTCAGGAAAATTCATGAACCACTTCTAGCCTCACATCAAGAAAACCTACCAAATACCAGCATTCTGAGTGACCATTCAATAGACCAAATCAACACCTACCATGACTGTCATGTTTTCGAAGCCAGGATTCTACTAGGCCTCACACCCCCAACATGCTAAGTTAAGGGCAGCGCAACCCATCCCAGCTCCGACCATCGTTATCCTAGCCACAACCCCCGGCTGGCCACTGGAATGCCTTCCACCCTTGACCTTTCCCCAGATCTCTCTACCAGGCCTTGCGGTCCGGCAAACAGGTTACAGGGCTATGCCCCAGCACCGGCCGGCATGTGATACGCAACCTCACGCCCCCTCGCGGCTTTCCGTACTAGGTCGCCGATCAGAGTTCTAGGAGGGGCGTGGCCGAGGATTTTTGGCCTTAGGGGTTGAGTCTCCCGGACGGAACGGGAGGCTCTCGTTTCGGGGTTACCCCCGAGTCGAACTGTCGTCGCGAAGTCCCGTGGGGGTCGGATCACTTCAGAGCGATAAAATCAGAAGGGTTTCCGCAAAAACGAACTACCGTCGTGCATCGGGACGGGAAAGGGCATCAAGGGGAGAGGGCCATGGCGACGGAAGACAGAAATTCCGACCGTCATGGGTTTGAGGGATAGGTAGTGGGTTCGAAGCCTTCAGGCCTCGTCATCGGCCTCGTGAAGTGACCAGACCGTCGGGTTTTTGCTGTAGAAGTGGTTGGTTCGAGGCCTTCAAGTCTCGGCGTCGGACTCGCAAAGTCCGCGCGGAAGTTTCCGAGAGGGTGAAGCGGCGGGAGGACTCGCCGGCATCCAAATTTGAAATTACGCGGGCAGCGCCCCCGCATTACAGGAGAGCTCGGGGAAACGTGTCGCTCCCTCGTAACCCAGGACCAAGCGTCGCCAAGAACACGAGTCCCCCTGGCGACACCAGCGACAATCAAACTGCGGCCGCCACGCGGCGTGAGCGGCCGACCAGGGCAACACCGTCAAACCCGTATAAGGCAATATTAGAGTCGGGGAATCAAAGGGATCAATCAAGACAAACCCGCTCCCCCCTATATTACACGCCCCGGGCGGGTCTCACCAACACACTCGCTCCGTCTGTCTCAGCGCGCGCCGTACATCCGCATCGCAGTAGACGCTGTCGTCATCTGCAATGGGGAAGGTCGGTAGCGAGATGAGATGATGGGAGGTGAGCGATGAACACGGGCAAACTCCCGCGCTCCCAGTCATCCGAACCAACACCGACTCCATACAACACTCGACGCAACTCTTCTCTCTCAAGGTGGGTTCGTCGGAAGAAGATGACGAAATCTAAGCTCCCTTCCCCTTGCGGGGGCGTCAACCGCGCGCGCGGACGCAGGCGGTTGACGTCACCGGTGCAGGGACGAGAAGTTCCAAAAGCGATGACTATCAGTTCAAAAAGAAAGGCGATAGAGAGAGAGAGAGAGAGTGAGTTCAACAAGACTGCGCGTGCGCGCAGGAAAGGCCGCGGAGGGGAGGGGAACAAGAGGATCAACACACTCATACTCCTAAGCAGACGGTCCTCCAGTTCAGTTCCCCCGTCCCCGCCCGGATAAGTACATACACACATACATGCATGCAATTAACAACCCTTGACAGGACATCCAATCATCCATAGACCTTCGACATCACTCATGCGCACAACCAGCTCCCATCACTCGGGGCTTCACACACACGTCATGCATAGACAAAGCAGCAATGGAGATAAAAGCGAGTCCTTCTTGTACACAAAAATTCTCAATTAACTGYCGCCCCCAGGCGCAGCCTTCAAAACCTCCCAAGACCACCGACCACCATAGCCACAAGGCCCTGCCGCGGCCGGCGTCCAATCCCCACCACTGCTCAGTCCCTCCGACTGCTTCGCCCCAAGACTACCGTGGGTCCACCCCACGTCGCCACTCCGCCCGTCCTTGGGCTCGTCGAGCCTGTTCGGCGCCGCGGACTTTCGCGCATAGCTCGCGCAGCATTGCAGCCGAGATCAAAGAGAGAGAGAGGAGAGGGTTGCGCGAATTTATAGCGCGGGAGGCGGCGGGTTGTCAGCGCGAGGTGCGGGCAGCGCAGGTTGTAGATGAGCAGGACAGGAGGAAGGTGGGGAGTTAGAGGGTTGGACCCGCGGGATGGCATGGTCCTACGTGATTGGGGTGTCCGTTCAAGTGGTGTGCGGTTTCCCGCTCTCCACATTGATCCGAGCATCCCAACTACGCGGCCAATCACTTCGCGGAGTAAGGATCGGGCTGGGCGGAGGGGAAGACAAAGAGTCCTGCATGGGGGAAATGCGCGCAGCAAGAAGGGAAGATGGTGCGGGGATGCAAAGCAAGAAACAGGGGTGCGAGACGCGCGAAGAAGTCGGAGCTTAGGCGCACGCGCGCAAAAATTCAAAAAGTCCTCACCGAAACCGTTTCTTGGTTTTCCTACCGCGGCCGCTATTCCCCCACGCGGGAGTTATTAACCAAACAAACTGAAAAAGCCGTTTCAAAAAGAAAACAAAAGCAAAAAGGAAAAAAATACCCCTTTCTGTCCGCATCCGTGCCTCGGGGCTTCCGGGGGATTTTTCCTCAGGGATACGGGAAGCCGCGCGGTACGGGTCTGAGCTTATCACATCTGTAATAAGCAAGGGGTTCCGAAAAATTAGCAGTCTCCCGACTGCTGAGGTCATCAGGTGTTAGATGATCGGGCGGCCTCTTCATCGTCAGCTGGCCCGATCATCTTCCTAATCTACGTGGATGCATTTTGCATCCTCCATCGCCTCCTCCCATAGTATACATCCGATCGGGCGGCCCCTTCATCGTCAGCTGGCCCGATCGGTAAAAATATATATATATATATATATATATATATATATATATATATATATATATATATATATATATATATATATATATATAGCGCGTCTCGACACGCGAACTTTGGGCATAGGGGAAGAAGATGATGAAGAGAGGGAGAAGGAGAGAAGCGGGGAGAGGTGGACGAGGGTGATCAGAGGAAGTGATCGATGTCGGGATTGAGAGGGGGCAAAATAGGTGGAAGAAAAGCGGCCATTGCCACGGGAGTCGTCGGCGCATCTTCCTCCTGGAAGTGATGCTGGACGAACGAGGGATAGAGGAAGGCCCCCGACACATGAGACAGGACACGTGGCGCCAGATCCGCCACGGCTTGCACCACCCGCTTGCACACCGATCGGGGCCCTGGACCCGTCATCACCACATGAGTCTCGGTGTAAGGTCGCCGCTCCCGCTTTTGCGCCGCGAAGACAAGGAAGTGGTACATCACATTGGGACGCTGCCCGGTCTCGTAGATGAGCGTCCCAGCCAGTCGCGCCGCAATACACCCTTGAAAAGGTGGTGTCAGATATGGCTCCCACGCCGGATCAGGGCGCGGCGCCCCCGCGATGGCCTCGAGCCTGATGGTGGTGGGCTCACCATGAAATCCACCTCTGTCGGATGGACTGTCCGGATCGGAGGAACTGCTAATGTCAATGATCGGGGCACCCCGGGGTGGCTGGCGGGAGCGGAGAGGTCCCGCGAGGACGGGGGGTCTGGATATGGGATCCGGTATTCCCATTCGGCTTCCTCCCCCGGCTGCTGCTGCTGCTGATGGCCCGGCTCCATCAAGATTGAGATCGGGCACGCGCGGGAAGGGCGGCGATGGCACGGCAGTCGCCTTAACGAGCGTCGCCGCACTCCCAGGCACGGGGTCAAGATTCCGCGTACGCGCGGGCTGAATCACCTCCTCGCCGCCCCCGATTCTGCTGCCTTGCGCTCCTGGCGACGGGTGGCGTCTCTTCCTCTTCGGCGTCTTCTTGGGGGCCTTGGGTGGCGCCGGTCGGGGATACGATGAGGGAGGCCGCAACGAGTTTTCCTCCGGGAAGTCCTCCAACCTCTCCGCGCGCTGCGCAATGTAATCCGGGATGACAACCGCGTTGTACGTTCTCCGCGGGGTCGTCGCTGTCCGCAATCGTGGCTGGATCTCCTCTTCCTCGCTCGCGATCACTTGCGCAATGGAGAGGAGCTCAAGATGTATGAGCTCCAACAATCCCGGATCGATCGTCTGGAGCTGGGCGAATGGGTACAGCACCACCGTCCCTTCCTTCTGCTCCGGCTTGGGCCGTGTGATGACGTAGTAGACGACGAAGTGTTCCCCGATGCAGTGGTCTTCGTGATCCACGAAGAATCGGAACATCCCCAATGCCACCGACTTGTACAGCGCACGGTGCAACTCCGACGCGTCTTCGTCTGCGAAGGGCTGCGGTTCCATGTCAATTAGCTCCACCAGATACTCCGAGAACTCCCGCATAGGATAAGGGCCCTCCGTGAGTTGATAGGGGAGAGTGGTGTAAGAGAAGAAGGGAGGCATTTAGTATGGGGCAGGGGGAAGAGCTTGGAAGTTGAGAGGGGCAGCGGGAGGAAGAAGCGCGGGGAGCTGCGGCACCAACGAGATCGGTCCGTCCTCTGCCCTGCGCAGCAGCGTTTAGTGGGCTGTGAATCGGTGTCCCCCCCGTCCTTGCACTCTGGCCACTGATCTGGCCGCCTGCACCGTGTACTCGCGCACAAAACTACGCGCAAGCTCCCGACTCGGCGGTGGTAGGATCGTTAAGTCGCCGATAAAGGTGGCGACGCTATGCACGAAGTTGGGTGCCACCCGGAGCGCGCGGAACTCAATGAACACTCGAGTCGTCTCCCGCCCAGGCAACTGCGTCACGTCCACGTACACCCCTGCATACGTCAGCCGATCGCAAAGTAACGAGTACGCCGCCAGATCAGCAACCCCGGGCGCTGGCACGTTCACCTGCTGAATGTCGTACCGCAACTGCCTTTCCTCATTGAACTGATGCCGCAACAAGCGATCTGCAAGTGGCGTCTGGAAATGCTCGAGGGGCTCATGCTACGGCTGGCGATGGTTCATCCTGCTCCCTGAAACTCTCAACACCAATGGACGAGGCAGATCGGGAAGAGGAGGGAGACAAAGAAGGAGAGGATGATCTCGCAGGAGCGGGGGTCCGTATGGGGCCTAGCAATGGCTGGAAGGGCCGGAGCACGGCAGCGTGCCGTGTCAGCGGACGGGCCTGGGAGTTGTGACGGGGAATCAGCTTCACGGAGTGCTGTCCCTGTGTGCCAACTTCCGTTACCTCGTAAATGCCTGTGTAGCGCGGGTGGATCTTGGAGGAGCGCGCGAATTTCCGTACCTGCACCAAGTCCTCAATTTTATAGCGAGGAAGTGGTCCCGCGGACGCATGCCGGTTCTCATAATCGCGGATCTGCTGTTGATACGTCCGATCTACGGTCCGCTGTCGCCGGCGAGCTAACGGGGGATAGGCCCTAGCCATTAAGTCCATGTAGTGGCGGGCCTTATCTCTGTGCTGGGCCCGTGTTGCTCTAACTTCCGTACCTACCAAGGGGGACAACTGCACCTGAGGGACACTATTGGTTCTCTGTTGGAAGGGGCACACCCCAGTACTACCGCGTGGGGTAGCCCGATAGACGGCCAAAATGTGGTCGACAATGACGGGCCAGGGCCGGGTATCTCCCGCAATGATATTCCGTCTAAGAGCGGTCTTAATCAGTCGGTTGGCATTCTCTACCAGGCCATTGGCTTGAGGCCAATGCCCCGGCGAGTAAATAATCTTAACGTCCGCCCTGACTAGGTGACGTTCTACTTCGCATTGAAATTCCGACCCATTGTCCATGTGTACCTCTTCTACGTCTAGATGCGTGCACAAAAATCGGTTTACGTACCAGGCTACCTCCTGCGAATTCCGGCTGGTCATAGGGTACGCCTCGATCCATTTCGAAAAATGATCGACGACAACTAAAAGAACATTGAGCTCTCCCTAACCGACGGGACCTCTCGGAACGTTGATATCCGTTGTGTCGATGCTAACCCTCTGAAAGGGCGCTCTACACGAGTAGGCAACATCGTTCGAGGCATCTGTACCGGCGCCTTGTCTGTCGCGCAGGCTGGGCAATTCTGGACGATGTATTTCACATCTTCCCGAATTCCCGACCAGTACCATCCATTCTTTTCAATGGCTTTTTCCGTGTACTTGACCGCGAAATGGACCGCATCCTCTTCATGAGCGGCTCGTGTCCAATCGAACCTAGCGAAAGGGTGCAGAACCGTCAACCAGCTAGTYYCTCCGCCATCATCGACTTTTCTTTTTTGTAACGTCGGTCCCTGCCTGCGATAGTCCTGCGCCCGCTCCGTGACTCTCCGCCGCTCGGCTTTGGTAAGTTCTGACAGCGAGTCGCCTGACAGCCTCCATAGCAACAGAAGGTCCGTCCAGACTTCTGCCCGACGGGCACTTGGCGCGAATCCATCGGCTGTCCGTGCGTCCAGATACCGTTTCTCGGTAGGGACTTGGTCCGTTCTGCAGTTGGGACAGACCCACGTCTTTTCACGTTGGTACCTAATGCATTGTCCGTGGGATTTGACCGCTTGACACTGACTACACTGCACCCACAAAAGAAAACTGGGCCCTCCCGGATGTGACCCTTCTTGGTCCGGGACCATAGGCAAGGTACAAAAGAAACAGGGACTTAGATGTGTTTCAGGGGATGAGTAAGGACTAGATGAGAGAGCGAGGGAGTTGGATGAGGGCAAAGAGATAGTGTCTGCCATCTCCGGCGAAACCTCCATTCCGGACTCAGGCGTCGTCCTTGCGCAGCACGTGTAGCCCCCCGTAGCGCGGTTTCGTCGTTGCGGCTTCTGGCCTACACGGAATGAGTCGCTCGTTGGCGGGACACTTGTTGGGCGGTAGGAGGCGCGTCAATCCATCAGCGTTGCCATGCTGCAGCGTTGCACGGTGGCGGATGTCGAAGTCATAGTCCTGCAGACGCACCGCCCACCTTCCCAGCGTCCCCATGTAGTCCGTGTTGTTGCGTAGGGACATCAGCAGTTGATGATCCGTTACCAACACGAATTTCTGGCCGTAAAGATACGGTCGGAAATGCTGAATCCCCCACACCACCACCAGGCATTCGCCTTTGCACGCTTCGTAATTAGCCTGCGCCTGGCTCAGCGTTTTGGACGCATACTCAATGACGTGTTCCCTTACGTCCGCCCCGTGCTGAGTCAGCACCGCCGATATCGCCTGTGGCTGCCAGTCGGTGTACAGTGCGAACGGTCTTGTCGGGTCGGGACGCGCCAACACAGGAGCAGATGTCAGAGCCTCCTTCAACGCCTGAAACGCCGCTTCGCATTCCGGCGTCCAGATCAGCTGCTCCTCTTTCTTCAGCGGGTTCGTTAGGGGCTTCGCTACACCGGCGAACCCCTTGATGAAGCGTCGGTAATAGGATGCCAGCCCTAGAAAAGCCCGAACTTGTGTGAGTGTGACCGGCGCCGGGGCTTCTTGAACTGCTGCCACCTTCCTCGGATCCGGTTTTAGTCCATCGACCGTGACGATGTACCCCAAGAATGAGATCTCCGACAAGAAGAACTCGCTTTTCTCCAAGACCACTTTGAACCCCGCATCTTTTAGTGCATGCAAAACCCACTCAATGTGTTCCACGTGGTACTCGTGTGTTTTTGAAAAGACTTAAATATCATCCATGTACACAATCACGCAAAAATTGATCAGGGGCTGGGTTAGTCGAGTTTTGTTAACGAACTCATCGAAGGCCATATTCATGGCCCGCTGAAACGTTGCAGGGGCATTACAAATTCCCATGGGACACCGGACCCATTGCCACGTGCCCTCAAATAGGACAAAAGCGGTTTTGGGTCGKTCTTCCGGTCGGACTGCGACATGGTGAAAACCGTGTCGGATATCGAACTTGGAAAAGACTCGAGCGGACCCGATAGCATCTAATAAATCGTCGATTCGCGGCAAGGGATACACACCTTTGGTAGTGATAGCGTTCAATTTTTGGTAGTCAATACATACCCGGACCGAACCATTTCGTTTTGGCACGAGGACCACGGGAAAACACCACGGTCCCAGCGATGGTTCGACCCACCCCAACCGCTCGAATTCCCGTACCCTTTCCAACGCCAGCTGTCTTTTTTTAAGGGAATATCGATACGGTCGGCAATGTATCGGGGCGTGATCCCCGGTATCAATCGCGTGCTGTATCAAAAGGGTTAGCCCTATGTCGTGGTCCTGAATACTGACGGCCTCTGGATAGGCCCGTATAACCGCCAGGAGGAGGCGTCTGTATTCATTCGGAACACGAGCTGGTAACTGAACTTCTACGGTTCCCCCAGGAAGGGAGACCGTCGTCGTAACCGTGGGGACCGCCTCGCTGGCATCGGGCGAGGCCCCAAACAAAGAGTTGTCRGTTYTCGCCGAAAGGACAGTSGCAATAAGTTGACTGTCCGCCGGACTCATCGGCTCGCTTTCCATGTCACTGTCACTGTCCAGTTCGGGTTCGGCCGAGGGTTCTACCGAAAAGGCCTGCGTCAGTTCCCTCGGTCCCCACCGAGATTCCCTTGTTCGGGGTTGAAACGACACCCCCTCGTTCAAGAGTATCGCGGTTTTTTCATTCGTGAGTAGGGGTCGAAAAGATAAATCGCACAGCCCCCTACGCTCGGTAAATCTTTCAGGTAGGGGGTCCATCTTGAGATATAAGGACGCAGGGGGTTCCGAAAGGTCAGCTATTCGGAACACCCTCAGCAGGGGTTCCCCCTGCACCACGGAGGAGAACGCGTGCGACCAATTGGACTCGCTCCGAACTATTTCCAGGGGTTCTCGTTGCAAGGAATGGTGCCACCGATCCTGAACCCGGATCGGATATCGGTCGGGAACGTCAGTCTCGTCAGTTCTCGACGAGGTTTCATTTTCGCCTGGCGACAGGCGTCGGATCATGTTGATTTGGTGGGCTTTCGTGGTGATTCGAGGCGCCGGCTGGGTATGCATACGCACCGCCAATCTCGTTGGTATGGTTTGTGGTTTGGGGTGGGCTGATGTGAGCACCACCTTACAGCTGTCAAAGTGCATTCGCGCTCCGACCGCCACCTGCCACGGAATGCCTAGCAGAATATCATACGCCTGTACATCCAGCACGATTGCGTCGCACAAACAATGCACCCGCCCCACCCGTATAGGCACGTTCGTTATTCGCCCTTTACAATGAATACTGTCTTCTGTAGCGGATATATACAGTTCATCCGGTCGGAGGGGCTGAACCTGTCCTTCCCTTCCCAATTGTTTCGTCAATCTCCAGGAAATGGCGACCGCTGACGATCCCGAGTCTAGGATGGCGACCGAGGGGTTTCCCCAGACCTCGCAGTCACACTCAACGCTTTTCCAGGTCATAGGATAGGCTCGGAGGAATACCTCGGGTTTTTCCGAAGCAGAATCTACGGTCTGGATCATTCCTATCCGGTTGGCTTCGTGCACCTTTGAGGTCGAGGACTGCGACTCCTCGTTTGTGGGTAGGTCCCGTGGGACCGGCATTTTGCCCTTTCGACTTTCCTCGAACCGACGCCTGTTTTTGAGGCATCGTTCGATCAATTTTTCGTTAGCGGCTTCGGAAATGGTTAGCAGATAGGGAATAGGGACAGGGATCCGTAGATCCAGGGCCTTCAAGGCATCCAATACGTCGATATGGCCATCCTTGTATTCAGGACCAGGTGCTGCAAGATCTTCGAACCCTGGTCGCCACGGCCCGAGGTCGTTTTCCTCCGTAATCCTTTGGACGTGACGTAATCCTTTGTACTCATCAGGCCCTATCTCGGTGGCCGCAGGGGTCACCATCTCCGTCGTTCCTTTGTTCATTACCGTGGCTACCCTCCCCTATCCTGCAGCGGTTGGAGCAGCCAGCGGGATTTGGGAAGGTCCGGTGGGCCCAGTGGACCCACCCCGAGTTCGAGGTTTCGGACAATCTTTCGCAAGGTGGCCTGGCTGATTACAGCTATAACAACATAGGGGCGGGACAGCCCCGGCCACGACCGGTCTTATCATAGGGTCCCCGGCGGCCATAGCCGCTTGTTGCCGTTGTGCGGCGGCTATGCGTTGCCGCTGCTGGCCCTGAACAAACTCCGTCAACGGGGCCACTACCGTAACTAATTGGGCCGCGACCTCTTTCATGGACACTTCTTCCTCGCCCCGACCTCCTTGTGCTTGATTAGAGCGACAGGAGGTCGAAGCAGAGGAAGAAGCTTTCCGATCCGAGCCTTTTTTTGTCGGACCCAACCCGAAGTGATCTTCGAACATTCGTGCCGTAGCGGAGTAGCTGTTGCGTCGAACACCCGAAGGGTCGTCTTTGTCGGATTCTGAGTCCAGGCCCACGTCGTAATTTTCTTTCCCGTACTTAATTGCGTACTGAATTAGCTCCGTCAGGGTATGTTCTATAGGGTTGCATTTCTTGCGGATCTTTTTCCGCAGGTGAGAATCTGACAATCCTCTGACGAAATCAGTCCGTACCATTTTCTCTTCCACCTCGGAGCGTTCGGTTAGGTACGCAAAGCGTTCAGCATATCTAGCCAAGGTCTCCTGAGGCTGCTGCATATATTCCTTTATTAGACGGAGGTATTGGCCTGGTGCGATGTGATCAAATCTGTCGAGAAATTTCCTCTGGAAGGCTAACCAATTAGTGAAAGGGTTCTGTCCATACCACTCAAAAGCGGTTCCGGCTAACCTTCCGGGAATTCGTTCTTGGAGCAATTGGTCCGACCAGCCCTGGGCTTTCAAGGCAGCTAACCAGGTGCGAGGGTCGGTATCATCTTCAGAGAAAATGGGAGCCTCAGAGGGAGGACGTACAAAATACAGGGGATGATTGACCATCCCCGCGTGGTTATCGTTGTCGTATCCACCCCCAATTCCGGGTTCAACCATCGCGGGAGGCGGACCTCGAGCCCGACCTCTCGCTCGGTTCTGATTGCTATTCGCGGGCCGCCGTCGACGGGGAGCCAGCCTACTCAAAAATGAGAAAAATCTACTAAAAAGATCAAAAAGGAAAAACTCTTAAAGAGGGTAATTGTCCTAGGAAAACCTTGGAGCCGAAACGAATCAGCTCTGATACCACCCTCACCCCCCCTCGCGGCTTTCCGTACTGGGTCGCCGATCAGAGTTCTAGGAGGGGCGTGGCCGAGGATTTTTGGCCGTAGGGTTTGAGTCTCCCAGACGGAACGGGAGGCTCTCGTTTCGTGCCAGAGGTTACCCCGGAGTCGAACTGTCGTCGCGAAGTCCCGTGGGGGTCGGATCACTTCGGAGCGATAAAATCAGAAGGGTTTCCGCAAAAACGAACTACCGTCGTGCATCGGGACGGGAAAGGGCATCAAGGGGAGAGGGCCATGGCGACGGAAGACAGAAACTCCGGCCGTCATGGGTTTGAGGGATAGGTAGTGGGTTCGAAGCCTTCAGGCCTCGTTTTTTCTTAAACTCCTTAGGGTTATTTTGCTCAGGGGCCATAGTAGTGACTTATACCATAATGTCGCAAAGATAACATTGTTGATTACTAGGGCGCGGCCAAAGAAGGATGTGTGCTTGTTTCTCCAGTTGTTTAGTTCTTGTTGAGACGGGGCACTGATCCAATCATCATTAGTTGGCGGGCGTCCATCTGTGGTCGTTGCTACCCCTAGGATTCTTACTGGGTTGTCTAGTGGCTTCCATGCAATGCGTGGTGACTCCGGAGGGCGCCCCCATTGATAATGGATCCAGCATCCCTATGTTTTGCTCCCCCAGTTGACTGTCATGTCAGAGACCTTGACACACTTGTCCATCATCGATTGGATTTCCTCCATGTTGCCATGCGTGGCCTCTGCCAGGATTGTGAGATCGTCTACAAAAAGGGAGCAAATTGGGATTGCGTCCTCCAGAATGTGTGTGACTCGGATTCTGGTGATGTTTTTGTTCGCCCGAAGGTTGGCAGCAAGTGCCTCCATAATGACCCAAAAAAGGAAAAGGGTGATTGGGTCTCCTTGGCGTACCGACCGTTCCAAGCGTAGAGGTGGTGCTAGGCTTCCGTTAACTTGGACACAAGTTGTTGCATTCTGATGCAGAATTCGTATCCAGCGTCTAAAGTCTGGCCCAAAATTCATTTTTTCCAGGCATCTATCCAAGAACAGCCAGTCCACATGGTCGTAGGTTTTTTCGAAGTCTATAAACACCAGGGTTGCGTTCTCCCGAGAGTGTTTTGTGAGTTGAAGAACCTCATGGATTAACAAGATGTTCTCTTGTATCTTCCAGTTTTCCATGAAGCCTATTTGAGAGGGATAAATAATGTCTTCCATGACTGGGATCATTCTATTAGCCAAAGTTTTGGACAACATCTTGTATACTACTATAAGAAGAGTGATCGGGCGGTAAATTTTTATGTTCATTTTGTCCCCTTTTTTATATAGACGGGTCAGTATCCCTTGCCTCACCCTTTCACCAATTTCTCCTGTGAGCCATACTTCTTTATAGAAGTCCATGACATCCTGACTCAGGAATTCCCATGTGGTTTCTCAAAATTCCTTAGGGAAGCCGTCAATCCCAGGTGCTTTCTCTTCCTTCATTTGAAGGGGGGCGGTCTATATCTCTTGTTTGGAGAGGGGGGCCTCTAAGGATTCACATTGTTCGTCGGTTAGGGTCTTGTTGATCGGTTGCAGGAAGTCCCTTAATTGACGATCGTGTTGTAGCGCGTCTGACCTGTCTACATGCGACGAGAAGAAATCTTTGTAAAAGTTGTATGTTATTTTGGTACACCGCGCCGTAGTAGTCACGGTCGGGTCCGATTCCCTGACGTTTGGTTCGTAAAGTGCCTCAATCGTGGTCCTTTTAAGGCGTGATTTGGCTAGGCTGAAAAATTTAGAATTCATCAAGCCTTCCGTAGAATATCTAGACAGTCTTGCACTTGTCTGGGCTCCCTGCCATCGATACCGTGCGTGTTGCAAGAGTTGGGCCTTCAGGTCTAGTATGTGATTTTGTAAATCAAGGGAAATCGGTTCCTGCCCTTTGCTTTTGTTCTGCATCTACCAAGTTGTGCATTAATGTGATCTCCTGCTGGTGTCTTTGTGAGGCTATGTGTTTTGAATATTCATTACATTTTCTAGCCAGGAAAAATAAACCGTTGTTGAACCATGCGATTAGCGAAGTGTGATGGGGACGCTGGTCTTTCCAAAAATCTCATGCTTGCCGTATGTATTTCTGGAATGTTTGGGACATAAGTAGTGAGGTATTGAGTTTGCAGTAGCTAGCCGCTTGGTATGGTCTTTTGCGAAAAGTCCAAATAGCCATACACATCCTGTGGTCAAGGCCTAGGTACGGGCTAATAGGCAATATTGCTGCTGTGGTAAGCCCCCCTTCCAGGTCTTCGGATGCCAGGATTAGGTCGATCCAGGATTTGGATAGTCTAGCGGGGTTGTTGTTGTGAAAATAGGTAAAGGCCTTTTCGGTCGGGAAGCTATGCCTAAAGGTATCAAATAGTGCGAGTGGAGTGCACAAATTCCTCAACATTTGCTCGTCCTCTTCCACATTGTGTGCGGTGGCTGGGTGGATTTTCCAACGGTCCAACCATCTCTCTTGTGCAACATTGAAATCCTCCAGCTAGGATCATCGGAATATCCGGAGTGGGGACTTCTTCGATTCTTTCAAAGAAGGTCCTTCTTTCGCGGGGTGTATTAGGGGCATATAAGGATATGCTACATACTATTTATAGTTATAGCATGCCCAACACCTCAACCCATCTTTCTTCCTCCTCATCCTTTTCCCAGTTGAGTACTTCTAGGCGTGATTCGGGTGGGATCCATATCGCCACCCCTGCGCTCCCCGGACTGGGGGCAAAAGCTTGATAGCCTTGGAAGGGCCAAGCTTGTTTGTGGGCTCGGTGGTGTTCTGGTGTGTCCATTAAGTGGGTTTCCTGGATGCAGACGACGTCTGACGACGTCTGGCCATGTTCTTCCCCCTATTCCCCGCATCAAATCCCATAGCGCATTGATTTTCTTCGTGTTGCAGGATGCTAGGCCATTTACGTGAATCGATCTTGTATCCAGGTCCGCTTATCTGAGGGTGTGTTTCCATTTTTTGTTCTTGCCATACACCACTTCCACCCAGTCCATCGTAATTTTGTGCGACATTTTTCTTTCCCTTCCGTTATTTGTTTTGTGGTGGTGACCACTCTTGTGCCTCCCAATCTACTCCCTTATTGAGGACGTTTTCCCTCAGCATCGTGCAAATGCATGTAAGGAGATCGTCTGTCGACCAGACTTTAGTGGGTTTTATTTTGAGTTGTTGGGTGTCCAGGAGCATGTTATGGGTGTGCCATTGCAATCCTGCTTCCTTATTATCTTCGAACCTCACATAGGGGTCCTTGTAGGCCGTCCTCAGGTTCCTAGATGATACGCTGATGATGGTCGTTGCCCCTGGTTCATATTGATTTGAGATGAAGTCCGTGACCTCGTGGAGTTGTAGTGTCCCTCTTCTCTACATGTGCCAGCCATGCAGTGTTACTCCTCCATAGGTAGGGGCATATGGGTCGTCTGGGTCGGCAGTTGACAGGCCTAGCTCCCATTTCCCCGCCTTCCTCCAGATCGGTAATACCAGCACTTTGTCACTCTCCGATAGGCTTTTGTGATAAAACCCTTTCTCGATCAGATGACTCATTCTAGCTCGCTTTGAGGGGCCTAACTCATCCTCCATCTTTGATATCTCACCCTCTCCCTGATCAGTCTGTGCAGTGCGCCTGTCGGGTTGTGTGTGATCGGGGGGATGAGGGGGGGGCTTGTCTGCATGGTCTGGAGGAGTTGTCTCTGTAGGAGGCTGTAATTTTTGGTGTACTATGTTCTAGACTCTGTGTAGCACTTGTTGCCAGTCTATATCCGGGGACAAGCCTTGCCCCAAAGCATGTTTCAGGCTGGGCCACTCATCCAATAGAGAGAAGAGTTGGACATAGGCGTTGTCCCCGTATGATTCTGATTGGCCTGTGTACAATGCCTGGTGTTGGCCAATTAGCCATTCTGCGATGTTTCTCAGTTTGGTCTCGACATCCTCTTCGTCTTGTGTCCCCCAGGCCGTGGGTGTGCTGTCTGTCATCTCCTCATCTGGCGGACCTGTCGGTGATTCTCACTCCATGGGTTGAGGTCTGAAGGCCTGACAGAAGGGGTCTTTGTTCTGGGGGGGGTCTCCCAAATCCGTTTGGGGGAGGACTGGGTTTGCTGTCTCCTCCGAGACATGCTGCGTGGTCTCCTGTTGAGTGTTTGGGCTTCCATTCTTTATCCTTGGGTTTGACAGATTCTCAACTCCTTGTGCCTTAGTGCCCTTTTCCTTCTCCCCACCCCTTCTCACCCCCCTTTCTTCTCCCCCCCCTTCTCCCTCTCCCCCCTCAACCATCTGGTCACATTTTTTTTCACAGTCGTCTCCTGTGGCCGTTTTCGGCCTTTCTTGTACTTTTCCTTCCCCTCCTGTGCGGTCGTACTGTCTCTCTTGCCTTGGCGTCTGCTCCGGTGGTTGTGTCCCCTGAATAGGAGATGTCGGCTAGAGCCTGAAATTTGTTACCTAGTTTGTCTGGAATGTTTCGTCGTGTTTTCCGGAGCTTGTTGACATGCGATGTACTTTTCTGTGTCAGGGATTGCCATATCTCTCCCAATTCCGACGGGTTAATGAAATCTTGTGGCCTGGGTTCTAGCCGGGGGAGGGATCCTGCTGCTTCTGGGCTGCCCTTTTGTTTGTGGGCTGTTACATTTGTTTCCTTGGGTGGTGGGAGGTCAAAAGTCTTGTCCATCTGTGCCTCCACCGGTTTAGGGGGGGTCCATTGGTCCGGTGGTTTGGTGTTGTAGTCCACGGCTTCCCCCTTCTCCCATTCCCATCCCCTCACTCCACCTCCCTCTCTCGGTTCATCCACGTATACCCATCCCTCGTGCCTCGTGTCCACGGTTCTCCACCAGGTGTCTTTGAAGGGGTCGCGTAACATGCGTCCTGTGGTTCTGATTCTTTTGGCTGGGTGATGGGGACAATCTGATTCTGTTGGGAGGTGACCATATGCCTGACATTTGAAGCACCAGGGCCTTGTTTTGTGTGCGGTGTCAATTATGAAAATTTTCCCTCCCACCCGGAACTGAATCACATCATCAATGGCAAAAACATGCCCTTTCGGTAAATCTAGGGCCACCATGAGGTAGTCATCCCTTGGGGCCATGTGGGGGGGCAGGGGTTCAATGAAATCAACAATCTCGTATTTTTGCGCTAATTCTTGCACAAATGCCCCTTGAATTTCGATGGGCACATGGCGAAACTCTACCCAATAGTTATCCATCATTAGTTGGTCTTGTTTTTCCTTTGGTCTCTGTTGTTTTGGGGGGGACTAGGGGAAAATCCGAACCTCCGATCGTCCGCAAGGAATACTCCGCCATGTGTCCATTATTCTTTTGTCAGAGTCGAAGATACTGATTACTGTGAAAATTGTTGACGAGATAGGTTGGATTAAGAAAAAGTCGTATGCACCCTATTCCGATCCTTTGAGAGTGGCGAGTCTTTTCCTGATCCATCCTACCTTGTCATTGGCAAATTTATAAGCGGCATCATCATAAAAGACCCATGTGCTTGCATGACGGGTGTAGACTGTATCCTTTTCCTTGATCATATCGCTCGGGAGAACTTTTACCCTGTGCTTTTTCCCCCCTCGGCTAATGATCTTGTCTCAGGGTTAGCCAAGAATTTTGCGAGGAAAAAAGGTGACGCTGTGGTCAAATTGTCCAGGGGGATTGGGGGATTTCCAGGTTCTCCCCCTCCTCTCCGTTTCGTATAACGGACAGGGTTTGTCCTGCATATAGTTTCTTAAGCTTATCTGCCCAAGAAGGAGGGGGGGTCTGGGTGGGATTGTTAGCTTCCTTCCCGTTCTGTAGGTTCTTCATCTCCTTTAGCAATTCAGTCGGGGAGGGGGGTGCCAGGGGGGGTTGGGACGAGGAGGCTTCTTCCATGGTGGTGGCCTCTGTCGTCCCCTTCCCACCCCGGGGTCTCCAGTATGACGAGTGGTGACCCATAGCCCACTAGTACCAAATCGGGGGTGACCTGTAGGCTTTTCCTCTCCCTTTCCTTTTCCTTGCCTCATTCTTCAAGCTTGCCATGGGTTGTATTAGATTATCAGTGGTGTCAGTGGTGGTGTAGGTCAATAGAGAGGCTCCGTAGGATTGGGTGAGGGGGGGGCGGTGGCGGAAACCTGGATCGGAAGCACTCCTTTTTTTTTAAGGAATGAGTGGGGACAGGTTCGGGATCAGGGCGGTCGGCATCGGGTGGGAGGCAGGGAGGTGTTTCCAATATGGTCAGGATCAAGCGGGGGGGAAGCGAAGGATGGCAAAGTTGGAATCGAGGGGGGTGCGGAGTGATGATGCCGAGATCGGGTGGAGGAAGGGAGGATGGCGGGTCA
This sequence comes from Chara braunii, assembly GCA_003427395.1. NCBI lineage: Eukaryota > Viridiplantae > Streptophyta > Charophyceae > Charales > Characeae > Chara > Chara braunii. The sequence goes on along the minus strand of BFEA01000317.1, from coordinate 1,066,775 downwards.
GGGGACACGGTTGGGATCGGGGGAGAAGTTACAGGGGGGAGACGGGATGGGGTGTGTAGGGTAGATCTATAAAAGAGGGGGACGGGGTTAGGCAGGAGTGAGGAGTTGCCGGTTAAAAGAATGGTGAGGTCGGGATCGGGATCAGGTGCGGGGTGGCGAGGGGTAAGGATCAACCGTGAGAGATCGGGAGCGGGGTGAGCTGGAACGGGTGCGGGATGTCCGTGAACAGTTGGGATCGGGAGCGGTGTGATCGGGATCGGGTCCGGGAGGGGGGGGCGGGGGGCAGTCACGACCGGAGGAACAGCGGGAGGTAGGGGAGCTTGAGGTTGGGGGAGACGGCCGGTGGGCAGGCGTGGAATCGAGATGTAGTCGAGGTCGTGGAGGCCGGGGTCGGGAGTCCGGCGGTGTCGGGATCGGGTAGGAGGCGGGGTGGTCGGGATCGGGTGGGAGGAAGGAAGGTCGGGACCGGGTAGGGGTCCGGGGGAAGGATTGGGTAGGGGGAAGGAGGGGGGGTGAATGGGGGGAAAACGACGGTGTCGGGATCGGGTCGCGTCGGGATCGGGTAGGAGGCAGGGTGAACGGGATCGGGTAGGAGTGAGGAGTTGCCGGTTAAAGGAATGGTGAGGTCAGGATCGGGATCGGGTGCGGGGTGGAGAGGGGTAAGGATCAACCGTGGGAGATCGGGAGTGGGGTAATCTAGAACGGGTGCTGGGTGTCCGTGAGCAGTTGGGATCGGGACCGGGGTGATCAGGATCGGGTACGGTCGGGGGGGGCAGTCGGGATTGGAGGAACAACGGGAGGTGGGGGGGCTTGAGGTTGGGGGAGGCGGCCGGTGGGCAAGCGTAGGATCGAGATGTAGTCGAGGTCGGGGACACGATGGGAATGAGCTTAAGTGGGTGATATGGTGGATGCCGGGGTCAGGAGTCCGGCGGTGTCGGGATTGGGTCGCGTCGGGATCGGGTAGGCAGCAAGGTGGTTGGGATCGGGTGGGAGGAAGGAAGGTCGGAACCGAGTAGGGGGCCCGGGGGGAGGGTTGGGCAGGGGGAAGGAGGGATCGGGTGGGAGGAAGAGAGGTCGGGACCGGATCGACCAGTCAGGATTGGAGGAACAACGGGTTTGGGATGGAATAGGAGGCGGGGGGGCTTGAGGTTGGGGGAGGCGGCCGGTGGGCAGGTGTGGGATCGGGATCGGATCGCGTCGGATCAGGTAGGAGGCAGGGTGGTTGGGATCGGGTGGGGGGAAGGTTGGGGGTCCGGTGGGAGGATTGGACAGGGGGAAGGAGAAGCTGGGATCGGGATCAGGTAGGAGGCAGGGTGGTCAGGATCGGGTGAGTGGGTTTGAGGTCCGGAGGGAGGATTGGGCAGGAGGATGGGGAAGCCGGGATCGGGAGCCCGACAATGCCTGGATCGGGTGGTCGGGACCGGGGGGGAGGTCGGGACTGGGTGGCGGGTCGGGGGGGAGGTTTGGGCAGGGAGAAAGGGGGAGACTGGGGAACTGAGAGGAGACCGGGCGCCCGAGAAGAGGAATGAGCAGAGGGGGAACGGTGAAGGGAGTCGGGGGGAGTTTCGCAGAGTGGTACACACCTCTGGGTTCCACCTCCTCCTTCACCGAGGTGTTTCCCCGGGGCCCCAAAGGATGGAGGTTGAGTGCCTAGGGTTCTTCTCGCCGAGGTCGCCGCATGCCGCACGTCTTCCGTGTTGGGTCGCGTCCCTCCCCGTGTTTATGTGATGACAGGTCGATTGTTTTTTGTGTCTCCCCGTTCACCTCCTCCTTTCCATTCCTTCTCTCTCCCGTTCACCTCCTCCTTGCTTTTCCTTGTCTTCCTTCACGAATCCGTCGTCTTCTTCCAATCCTCACATCCCTCCTTTCTCCATATTGATGTCCCAGTCTCCTCTGTTTCCTGGTCCTCCTTCACCACTTCGTCATCTTCTTCCAAGCCTCACGTCCCTCCTTTCTCCACATTGATGGTGTGGCCGTTCATCCAGTCTCCTCTGTTCTCCTCTGTTCCGTATCTTCTTCCAACCTTCTTCCAACCTCCCCCCCCCTCCTCCCTTCTTCTCGTTGCCTCTGCTAGTAGAAAACAGCCTTAGATGGCTGATTGTGTGCTTGGAGTTGTAAGTTTTCAAAAAGAAAAAAAAAACTAAGAATTCCAAAAACTTCAGCAGCAGGGGTGTCTGTCTGTCCCTGCGCTTGCCGGTATCAGCCATACTCCAGTTAGCCCTATTATTGAGTTTTGTTATGGTGGTTTTCCTCAATACTTCTGAATGTTTTCACAGCCAAAACCAGTTAATGGCCCGGGCTGGTGTTTCAAATTCTTTGTAAAATTTTCATATGGGATGCTAGGCCCAGTTCCCAGCATGTGCTGCTCCCCACAAATAGATTGGAGCTTTGCCCCTACTCCTCAAAAAAAAAAACAGAGGCTATTCAGAAGCCCATAATCCAAAATTACGCTACCCGAGTGATACTCAGCAGACCAAACCAAACCCTGCCTCAACTGTCTTATCCTCGTCCCCCAGCAGATTGGATCCCGCCTTTCCGAGGAGCTCAGACCCAGCAGGCTCAGCAAAACCAACAGAATCAACTTAAGAGCTAGGCTGAACTCTGGGCCGCCCGGCGGCCGGCTCGTCGCCCGGGCGGGGGGCCGGGCCGCCTGGCCAGTCGTTCCGCCCGGTTGGCCACCGGACGACCCCAGCGCATCGTCGAGGGTTTTTTTTTTTTTTTTTTCCGTCGCGGGGGGCCTTCTTCCCCCCAAAGGAGGCCGTGTGTGAAAAAGAACAAAACAAAAAAGGGTCGGTAGGGCCGATTTGAAAGATTTTAAATCGCGGCCCATCTGCGCCGTCGATCTCCAAGATCGACGGCCCAGATGGACCACGATTTGAAATGTTTCAAATCGGGCCTACCGGCCCTTTTTTTCCCCCACGCTGTTCTAGTTTCCTGCCTCACCTCGGCCGACTACTGTAGCTCGTCTTCGCCTTCGAACCCCACGCCCGACGCCTCACTTTGGCCGACTTGCACATTCGTCGTTGCCTTCGAACAGTGCGCCCGCCAACGCAGTTGACGCCCCCCGGACGCCATCGCGCTGCCCGCCGACGCCCCCCGACGCGTGCCACGGTGAGTGTGTTAGTACGAGGGAGAGAGAGAGAGAGAGAGAGAGAGAGAGAGATCTTTTTCTTCTTCTTCTTCTTCTTCTTCTTCTCCTCCTCCTTCCTCGCTTTTTCTTCTTCTTCTCCTACTCCTTCGCTTCTTCTTCTTCTTCTTCTTCTTCTTCTTCTTCTTCTTCTTCTTCTTGTCGCTCTTCCTCTTCCTCTTCGTCCTCTTCTTCTTCATCTTCTTCTTCCTCCTTCTCTTCTTCTTCTGCTTCTTCTTATTCTTCCTCTTCTCCTCCTCCTCCTCCTCCTCCTCCTCCTCCTCTTCTTCTTCTTCTTCTTCTTCTTCTTCTTCTTCTTCTTGCCCCCGCCGCCCGCCATCAGCGACCACCAGTTCCGATTTTTTTTTTTCTTTTTTTTATCTGCCTCGTGCGCGCACGTGTTGGGCCGCGTCTCCTACACCACCCCCCTTCTTCTCATCATCGTCTTCTTCTTCTTCTTCTTCTTCTTCTTCTTCTTCTTCTCCGTCTTCTTCTTCTCCTACTCCTTCTTCTTCTTCTTCGCACCCTTTCTCAGCCCCTGCCCTCCATCCTTTCTCGCCCTCCATTTCTCACCCCCGGCCCATCTTCCACCTTCATCTTCTTCTTCTTCTCGCCCACCTTTTGCACCCCCCTCCCATCTTTTTCATCTTCTTCTTCCTCCTCCTCTTCTCCTCCTCTTCCTCTTCTTCTTCTTCTTCCTCTTCTGCTTCTTCTTCATCTCTTCTTCTTCTTCTTCTTCTTCTTCTTCTTCTTCTTCCTCCTCCTCTTCTTGTTCTTCTTCCACAGACACACCTGCAAGGTC
>BFEA01000317.1:1019442-1033805 GCA_003427395.1 Chara braunii | reverse complement strand
AAGGCAGCAAACCAAATAGGCTGGAGGGCATGGGGGAGACGGGTGGGCAAGCAAACAGCACAAAGCAACACAACAAGGGAAAACGACATGCGGCATCAACAAAGGGCGGGGGAGGCGGGCGGGCAGACCGACAGCATGCCACAAAACAAACAGCACAAGGCAGCAAAGCAAATAGGTTGGAGGGCATGGGGGATGCGGGTGGGCAGGCAAGCAGCACAAAGCAACACAACACACTCGGCGGGAGACATGGGGTAGGTGAATGGGAAAGCAAACAGCAAGACACACGACGATAAGGCAAAAGCAACATCCGAAAAAAAAGACAAGTATAGACAAGGCAAGGACTGAAAAAAATAGAAGTTGATGATGATAAGATTGTTTCGTCGGAATTGCACCGACTCATCAGGAGGCTGAACCCTCGACAATCTGCGGAATCCCCGTATTTGATGGTTTGGGTCATGAACCCTTTGACCCTTGTTGAAGCCAGACTGTCCCAAGCGGAACTTAGCAGCGTGCGGCAACCCTGTGAAGCACCGGGCAACACAGTAGAGGCATCACAGCTGCTCAACGCCAAAAAAACGACTGCAAGGAGCGACATGGCACGCAGGATGCAGCACGGAAACCGTGAAGTGAAGTACAAGACAACACAAACACGGCACCAGCACCGCAGGGGACGACAGGGCGAGTGGTCCAACAGGTCGGCAACCGTGGAGCGAAGCACAAGGCACCGACAACAAGGCAAACCCTATATCTTTTTATCTTTTTAATACACATTAAGTTAGAAAAAATATATTTTTTATTTTTATTTTCTTAGTTTTTGCCCGCAAAAAAAATGTCTGTGAAAAAAAGTAAAACCAACCCATTTCATCTCTTTTCTTTTGTTCTTTTCTTTCTTTGTATGGTTTTCGATTTTTTAAAATATAATGAATGTTCAAAAAATAAGATAAACAATAGCGGGTTGTAGCTAGTGAAAAGATCTACAATCCTATATATATATATATATATATATATATATATATATAGCCTCCTGATGAGTCGGTGAAACTCCGACGAAACAGTTTGTCACAGCCCCTCGTTTGTTGTCCTCTTCTCCCTCTCTGCCTACGGTTTACCGGGCAGTTCTATTTGACGATATATATATATATATTTATTTTTATTTTTATTTTTTTTCCTCTCATTTTTTTTGCCTGCAATAAATCTTCCCAGGTCGTGATGAACCGCAATAAATGGGGATTATGGGGGGTTCAACGCAGTTTCCCCATGTTTTCAACGCGCGTTGAAAGGTTCAACGCGGGACCCGCATTGAAATAACTTCCAGCTACTCAGCTTGAGCGTTTGGGCGGTGCAATGTTCTTTTCCAAGTTGGACTTGAAGACGGGTTATCATTCAATTTCGATTTGTTTTGTCCGCAACATCGCTACAAATCCGCGTCCAAGACGCGGTACGGGCACTTTGAGTGGGTTGTCACACGTTTCGTCTCACCAATGTCTTGGGGACTTTCCAAGCAGCAATAACCAACAAGTTTCGCACTATGTTGGACCAGTTTGTGCTGGTTTACTTGGATGACATCCTCGTCTATAGTTGGACCTCAGAGGATCATCTTGAGCACCTTTGACGCGTGTTGGAGACTCTTCATCGCGCTAAGTACAAGTCCAACCACGACAAGTGCGAGTCCGCACATCAAGAGTTGGAGAACTTGGGCCATTTCATCATACCGGAGGGGATTAGTCCGTTGTCAGACAAGATCCAAGTTGTCCAAGACTGGTCGAAAGTTCTCAAAACACAAGAATGTTACTGCTTTTCGTTCATTTATCGGACTTGCCAGCCACTACCAGTGCTTTATCAAGGGTTACTCGAAGATCGCGGCTCATTTAACCAAGCTTCAATGTGAGGACCGGTCGTTTTACTTTGATGATGATGTGCATGATTTCTTCGGCTCTCAAAGCCTCATTGCTATCCGTGCAAGTCTTGCGCATTTACAACCCGCTTTTGCCCACACGCATCACTACCGATGCGTCCGACTATGGCATCGGTTTCGTCCTCGAGCAACACGATGACGTGGACTGGCACCCGATCGAGTACTTTAGCAAGAAGGTGTCCACCGTACAGCGTACACTCGATTGACGACCCGTAGAAGGAGTTATTGGCCTTCGCTCATGCACTCAAGAGATCGGGACTCTTACTTCTCAGTTGACGCCAGTCACGGTGGGTCATGGACAATAACCCATTGGTGCTCTACAGTTCGCAAGATACGACCAACAACACCATTGCCTGTTGGATAAACTTCATCAACCAATTTGACTTTTTCCTTGACCACATCCTGGGAAAGTCAAACCATTTCGCGGACGCTCTTTCATGACGTCCGGACCTTTGCGCCGCAGTCTACTTTATCTTTGAGATTCACGATGACTTGCGGAGCAGCTTCATCCGCGGCTATCACACCGACCCCGACTTTCTCGATCACTAGGCGAATCGCTCTTCACCGGATCCGATGCCTTTGCATTATCGGATTCAAGAGGGATACTTGCTTCTGCATTCCCGAGGCAAGGATCTTCTTTGCGTGCTGAGTGACTCTCACTTGCGTACGCGGCCATACCTGCCAGGTATGGACAGCTCGTTAGTACATGACAGCAGTTTCCTGCAGGTGAGGCGTCATAGCTGTTCTCCTCGCCAGCGACCTGTAGCACAGAGACGCCAGCTCGTTAGTACATGACAGCAGTTTCCTGCAGGTGAGGCAGTGGAGAGGTCGACATTTTCTTCTTCTTCCCGCTCTTGCCCTCAATATCCTCCTTCCTTCTTCTTCTCCTTCTTCCTCTTCTTCTTCTTCCTTCAGAGAGAGAGAGAGAGGGCTTACAGGCATAGGTTACGCCGGGCTATGGGGCCCAGGATCTGATTCGACATCGCAGGGGCAGACATTGATTGGACATTCGACAGGGAGACTACTTTTTTGGAGTATGGCATCGCGATTTTGGACTTCTCCCTCATCTCCATCTTCGTCCTGCTCTTCCTCCATCTGCTCATCCATGGTTTCTCCCCATGTGCATGCTCAAGGAGGGACCTTCCTTCCATGTATACAGTCCCTCCCTTCTCTTTCACATGTGTGGTGTGTGATGGGCTGAGTCAAGTCAGTGTCCGACAGGTCAGGTCATGTCTTTGAGTCTTCCACTGCGCTACATTATGCCATTTTTGTATGTATATGGATGTACATTGTTTGTTGATGCATCGCTGATGCTGCATTATCCATTCCGAGTCCTTATCATCACTTTCCTGATCCTTCGGCTCCACTGCAGCACTCGGATTATTCCGACTATGCATCATCTGGCGACCCGGTACGAAACCAGGTTGCTTAGAGTGAATAAGCGAATTCAAAGGGTCGTTGACCCTAAGTCGAGCCAAGGACTTTCACATATACCTTTTACAAATTAGATAAATTCGAGATGGGATGCCAGTTACATAAATCATCTTGATCCCACCTTTTTATAGAGTAGAATCACAACCGCGGTGCTGAAATATTGAGGTAAGGTCTGGAGTTCAGCAGCCTGATTAAAGGCCCGAGCCAGGAAGGGAGCAAATAGGTCAGCCAAGTGTTTAAACACTTCGAAGGGCAGATCATCAATGCCAGGGACCTTGTCAGAAGGAAGCAAAAAGATAGCCTCACAAACCTCCTGTTCCCTAAATGGCTCATCCAGGAGCCGAGCTTGATCATGGGAGAGCTTTGTGTGAACATACTGCCAAACTTGTTGTTCAGGAGGAACCTCCATCTGTCCTTCGGGACAGCCGTTAAAAGTGGAAAGATACAGAGAAGATTAGCATGACCCTACACTGATCTTCAAACTTTTTCATATGTAATTAAGCGACGCTGGACCCGGTTTCCAGCAGGTGCAGCTCCCCACCAATAGATGGAGTGGTTATGACTGAAATGTGTGAGACTGAGCAAACAGACAAAGTCCAAAAGACAAAGGGCCTCGTTAGACACTCCTTACGAGTTCCTTGCGCCACAAGGAATTTTCCTTGTGGCTCATAAGGGAATTCGGGCTCTTCGTTCCACCTGTCCTCGGGGATGTCGGCCGAGGACATTTCCTAAGACTGATGTCAGGAAAAAAAAAAGAAAAGAAGAGAAAAAACAGTTGTGCTTCAGGCCTTCAGCCAATAGGGTGCCGCCACGATCTAGATTCTCAGCTGTAACGCGGATTCCTTGTGCCCAGGGGACCTCGTGAGGTCCCTTGGGCGCAAGGAAGAAATGGCTGGGGCCACAAGGATGCCACAAGGAATTTTCCTTGTGGCGTTTTCACATTTCTTTTTCAATTTCGTCCCCAAGGACAGGTGGAACGAGCACGTCCTTGTGGATTTCATGTCTCCAAGGAGTGTCTAACGAGGCCCAAAGTCAGAGCTGAGTAATCACAAGTACACAAAGGTACAGAGTAAAAAACTTGATTGCATATCGCCGGCCAGTAGGCACCCCGACCGGTTTCGGCCGTCGCCACACGCCAACCACCTTACTACGTCCCGTCACAAAGTCCAACTCTCCGATAGATGGAGTGACCAAGCAGGCCTAGTAGGAGGGGTGCTCGTATCACCCACCCGAACCTGCAGAGTCTTTTGTTAAAAAAAAAAAAGAAAAAGGATGACACGCATAAATCAAGAAATGGTCCAAATTTATTAAAAAAAAAAGAAAAAAAAAGGATGACACACATAAATCGAGAAGTGGTCCAATTGAAAAAAAAAAGGAAGAACCTCCATCTGATCAGCGGTTCATCCTTCTTCCTCTGAAAAAAGCCATGGATAATATCAAATATTCGGTTGCAAATTGCAGAACACCCTCTGGTTAGGAGGCCGCCTTTTTTTTCTTTTTTTTTTTTTTTTTTTTTTTTTTTGAATCAAACATCGTTCGGGGCCAAACTACTGCCTCCAGGGTTAGGAGGCCATTTGTGTCGCATCTGAACACTGTCAGGTTTATCAGAATATCCCACTGCTTGCTTCTCCGAACAAAGACTTTCCAGGCTGCGCGGCCTCCCAAGCTACCGGTACGTTCCCTGTTTCAGAGGGAAACATCATTCAATTTGCAGTCTGATATCCCTCACTGCAGGTCCTAGACTCAGACGACTGGACTGGTACCCCTACCGTCTTCACCCGAATAGAATGCCCGGTCCTTATCACTGCATCTAGACAGAAAGTTTCGCGAAATACGGCTGGCGATAAAGACTGGCCGTTCTATTCGGGTGAAGACGGTAGTCTCTAAGCCTACCGGACTTCGAAAATTTTATTTTGGCCTCTGGATGTACTAACTTTGTCATCTTCTGCCTACCTACCCACTACCGGTAGTTGAGTGAGTTTTCCATCCTACGCGGGAAATAGGCTGGTACCGGTAGTTGAGTGAGTTTTCCATCCTACGCGGGCCTAGCCTATTTCTGAGTTCCCGCTCCAACCCAACAAGATCACGGCCGCAGGTTAAGTACCAGGCCCAAGGCCCTTCACAGCACACAAGTACCCTGGTGGGTCACACACACCCCCAAGCAATCATGATGTCAGGGAAACACACGGAAACTCAGCAATCACGCGCACACACGTACTTAGAAATCTCGGCAAGCCACTCAGTCCAGCGGCAAAACTCAGAAAACAGCGGAGTTCTCAGTCTGTGATTTTGCAGGTCATTACAATTCGTCTTGCAAAAAAAAAAAAAAAAAAAAAAAGCAATTCGTCTTGCAACCTGTGTCTTTGCCTGTGTGGTTGTCATTCTCTGCATCACGCTCTGTTTTGATGGTATCTACTCTCTAGAATTCCACTGCAGAATTGAGGAGGTTATTCATTACCATCATCCCACGTATTTAAAAAAAAAAAAAAAAAAAAAAAAAAAAAATTTTCATATCACATTACCAGCATGCCACCTATGTGAAATGTTTCCATATTGAAAAAAAAAAAAAAAAAAAAAAAAAAGGTTTCCATATACCCAAGAGCCTAGGTCAGTGGGTACACCATTGAACTGTTGAAATACAGACCCGTGTTCGAACCTTGATGATGGAGAGTAAAACCAAATATTTCTGAATTGCCTGGGGCCGGTCAGCTCAAACATGATATCTCAAGACGGTCGCCCTTTTTTTTTTTTTTAAAAAAAGAAGAAGTTTCCATAACATATATGCAAACATGAACCTTCTTTTCTGAACAACTGCGTCTGAGTCGCATTTTGAGTTTCAAATGTGCAGAAAAAAACATGTCAGGGCAGTTTTGAGTCTTTTGACACAGCGCAAGTTTGGTATCGGCAAAAATAGCTGCAAACGTTTTTGGCCATTTTTGAACTCGGGCCATCTGCACACCACAGCCTGCCCCTGTCATTATGACATCCGCACAAGTCCAAAGTGCTGCACCTCTTTTATTGCCTTTTTCAAACTGGGTGGGTGACTGACCTGCTGGTACGTGTTTGTTTTGCCCATGATTTTGAAACTCTATTTTTTTTTTTTTTTTTTTTTTTTAATGCGTGTCATCCTTGCGCAGGGGCCATGCTAATCTTCTCTGTATCGTTCCAATTTTAACGGATGTCCCGAAGGACGAAACTCTATTTTGGCTTGACAGTACTCGCCCCTTTTTTTTTTCTCTCTTTTTTTTAAAAAAAAAAGAAAAAAAGAAAAAAGAGGGCGACAGCCTTGAGGTATCGGTATCCAACTGACCTGCCCCAGGGAGGAGGTCCCACTAGCAAAGAGGATCGGGTTCAGCTCCTGAATGCGGACGTGTTTTCTGACAAGGCCAAGAAAAGCAGTTCAACGATTCAATCGCAATTGCAATTTTCAGCACCTAGCCACAAAAGCGTCCACATTCAGGCGTTAAATTATTTCCCCTCTTTGCTTGTGGACCTTAACCCAGGTAATCCAGAAATATTCTGTTCTGTTCAGCAGGTTGCATCTGGATTCGAACTCGGGTCTGGGTGCACCGACTGACACCTAGGCTCGTTGGCGAAACATGAAACTTTGGGCCCTTTTCTTTTTTCTTTTTCGAATTGAAGTCAGATAATTGCGTCCTTCGGGGGCGAGGTCCCACTAGCAGCGGGATAGGATAGAAACGAGTTTGTGGGGCAGTTGAGTGACCCCAATCCTGCCGTGCAGTAGTCGTGATCCCACGGTCAGTGTCTTACTTGTATTACCCGAAAAAATTAGGAGATCTTCGTTCCCCTCCTCCTCTCCTTAACACTGGGCATGCCCGTGCAAAGAAAGCTTCCCGCCAGAATCTTTTCTATCGGTTGGGGGTAAGGGCAACCCCAAAGGAGGGTGGGATCGGCCTTAGCCCACTGGATAGAAGATTTTCAGTATTTTACTTGCTGTTGCGCAATTATCTCATTGGGCGGAGCGCTCCTTCAATCACGGAGCATATGGAGGGTGTCAGGATCAGTGCGGACAGAAGTCAAGTTTATTCCAGCAAATGTGGGGGTTACTTTGTTCACTGCTGATGCAACCACCACCATCAGATCATTTCTGATGGCTGGGAAGCACTCTGCCGTGATTTTCGGTGGGAGGTCTCTGTTTCTTTTTTTTTTTTTTGCGTTTCTCCTGTTTTCTCAGCCCAGAAATTTGTAATGAACCTGTCGGGCCGCTGCCACTCAGTGTCACACTGGATCGGCCACACTCCTATCCGACTGCTAATGGGACCTCGCCCCGGGACATCCGTTAAAATTGGAACGATACAGAGAGAAGATTAGCATGGCCCCAAATTAAAAACGATCCATTCATGCAAATAAAAAATCACTTTGTATTTTCCAAAAAACCATAAAACTGTGTCACACGTCGTAGAATACTTCGCTAGTGGGTCCAGCAGGCCCCTGCGCAAGGATGCCACTCTGGGGGAACCACAAGGTCAAAAAAACAAAAAAAAACAAAAAAAAACAAAAACAAGGTTTCACACCTTCTCCCCTTTACTGCGGCGCTCCATCCAATTGGTGGGCCAGCAAGGACATTCCCTTGATCTGTGCATCAGATCCTCGATCAAAGATGGGACACTTGTGTGCAAATGAAGGGCCTCGCCGCACTACTCTCGAAATGTGCAAAACGAGAGTGAATCTTCCGCTAGAACATGGAAAGATACAGCGACATGATTTTTGTCTTTTGTGCATTTCAAGAGTAGTGCAGCGAGGCCCCAAGTCTCTAGTCTCTAGTGGCTTGGAATATTGGGATCAGATCTTGGCCTCTTACGAATGTAGTCAACCATAGCAGTCCCATACATTTGAGAAGAAAGCACAACTGGATCTTATTGATTCTTCTGCAGACATTCGGTCAGGGTGTGCATCCTGTCTTCATATCATCATGGCAGACTCAGCAAAGAGTACTTGTCAATAAGTTTTTTTTTTTTCGCTTCTTGTCTGAGAGAAGAAAAGTGCACAGGGGCATTCCCGGTTCATCTCTCAGAGATGTGGGAGGTGGGAAACAGACACCATCCCTAACCTACGTTCCCTTCCCTCCCGTGCAACTGCCTACAGTCTTCCCCCGAATACAACGTACGGTCATTATAGCTGAATTTGGTCTACCATTCAGTCTAAATTCAGCTATAATGACCGTCCGTTGTATTCGGGGGAAGACGGTAGGCCCCTCAATCAATTGTCTTCCTCCTCTGCTCTTTTTTTCGATGTTTCTCCAGCCCAGACCACGCCCCCCTCAACTCCAGACTTTGATCAGATGGTACATGACCAGCCAGCCAGACGTGTGGAAGGCACTGGAACTTCTGGAAGATCTTTCATAACATATGTTTGAACAGGAAACTTCTGATCGTTTGTTGGTTTGTGCATGAGATCCTCGATCAGGGCCTATGTTGATCTTCTCACTACAATTCCAATTTTAATGGTCGTTGGGGCAGGGGGCATTCTTGTGTCCCCGTGTCAGACCTGCCGTGCTTAGTCACTGACCATTAGGGGGCACTTCTGAAGACAGTAGCTGTGTAGAAAAGGACCATATAAACCACGAGTGGAGGGCACTATGTGGTAATTTACTAATTTCGTTGAAACGCCCTTTTTCTTTCTTTTGCTCATTCTGTCTCCCATTTCTTCAGAGGAGAAGAGTTCTTTCATAGAAGCTGCATGGTACGTCTCTCTCTCTCTCTCTCTCTCTCTCTCTCTCTCTCTCTCTCTCTCTCTCTCTCTCTCTCTCTCTCTCTCTCTCTCTCTCTCTCTCTCTCTCTCTCTCTGTGTGTGTGTGTGTGTGTGTGTGTGCTCTGACAACAATTTCCAACAGCCACTCCCGTTCACACTTTTGCTCTGCTTCTGTCTGGTCGTTTGGTTGTCTGATTTTTGAACATTTTTCTCTTTTTTTTCTCCTTTCCGTTCTATTCTTCTGCCACGTGTGTGTGAGATCAGTGGCATGCCAAACGGAGGGTGATTTGGAAATGGACCCCGCAATGGACCTCTTATGAAGCCACTTTCTTGCTTTGTCTCTTTCTCACTTATCCTTCGAGCCATCAGTACGTTTCCCAGCCATTCTTCAGAGTCGTGGCATGCATGCTGCCGTGCCCTCTCGGGAACAATGCCGTTTTGCTGGACATCCATCCAGGCAAAACAGGCCTTTTCTCACTTTGTCCCTTTCTCACTTTGTCCCTTTCTCACTTTGTCCCTTTCTCACTTATATCCTTTGAACCACCAGGACGTTTCCCAGCCATTTCTTCAGAGTCGTGGCATGCATGCTGCCGTGACTTTGGGAAAGAGCATCCTGTTGTTGGACATCCATCCAGGCAAAGGGTCTCGCTCCACTACTGTCCACTGTACAATTTTTCGGACATTTCTTGGACACTTGTCAGAGCGAAAAATTGTACAGCGGACAGTGGAAAATGGGACATCGCTCCACTTACTGTCTGCTGTCCACCTTTCAAATTCTTGAGTTCACTACGGACGCAGTGATAGAACTACAAGACAGGGCGTCCAAAGGATTTTGTCCGCCGGGACGCTAGGTGCACTGTCCAAATTCGGGTCCTCACGGTGAGTCCCTTGAAGGACTTTTCGCGTAACGAATTTTGCAGGCTGGGAGCTGTACATTCACGGACAGTAGATTTTCGACGGGGTTTCTACAAACTGTCCAAGCCATTTTGCACATGTACAGTGGACAGTAAGTGGAGCGAAGTACCACTGTCCGTTTTTGTACAGTGGACAGTAGTGGAGCGAGACCCAAAACGGGGCTCGCATGCGACCCGTTTTGCCTGGATGGGGATGTGCTACTAAATGGCGGCCCGGCACTTTGCAAGAGCCGCAGCAGTATGCACACCGCAGCTCTTAAAAGATGGCTGGGAAACGAACTGGTGGCTTAAGCCACCTGTCCATTTGACCCTTCACGTACTTAGCCTGGAAATGCCCTGCACACCAAAACAAAAAAGGAAACAGCGCGGGCCTCCAGGGCCTTTTGGCTGGTGCCACCAGCCATTTTGCTCCGGAGGCCGAGCCCTGAAAGTTGCACCGCATATTTGATGTCTTATCTGGGAAACGTCCTGGTAGTTTAAGGGCATTTATGCTTCATGGCCCTCGTGTTCAATCACCGAGATATCGAACTGTTGAAACAATCCTATGTGGCTGAATGGTACACCCATGACAGGTCGACAAACAGACCGGAGTCCCAATTACTTGGGGCCAGTCATTGATGATGATACTTCAACAAAAAAAGAAAAAGAAAGAACATTGCCCAAGCGGGCTAGCTCAGTTGGTTGAGCACGTAAGTGGCACTCAGGAGGTTGCTTCCCCACGTCGTCCTTTCGATTCCCGAATCCAACCTAGGGAGCTGTTCTGTGTTCAAATATACTGTCGACCGACATTCTATTCTAATCTAATTTAATTAGATTAGAGAGGCCTCCTGGGGGTATACTTCCGGTTTTCACCGGCGGAGATTGTCGGCTTTGGGCCCCCTGGCTGGTCAGGGAACGTGGTTCCGGCCTACGCCAGGTGTAAGCAGCCTGGGTGTAGACATAGACCTATAACCGTAGGATAGCTTAGCTTAGGTGAGGGTATTTAAAAAAAAAGTGTTCTTATCTCCAATTATTAGGCATAGAGTAGGTTGTTGGCTACGTTCTTTCTCTTTTTTTTTTTTTTTTTTTTTTTTTTTTTTTTTGTTGTTTGCCACTTTCCCTAGTCCATAGTCTCTTGACCTGTGCTGTCTGTGCTTGGGGTGTCTGGTGCCTGGTGGTCCCGGGTTGTGGTGCTGGGTTGCCCTGGGTGGAGGTTGTGCATGCTGAGATGAGCAGGTAGGCAAAAGTAGGTAAGGAAGGTAAGAAGACATTGAGAGAAGAAAATTGGGTACCTAAATACAGCTGTACCCCATATGAGGAGAAGACAGACTGTATTAAAAAAAAAAAAAGAAAAAAAAAAAAGAAAAAACATTGAATGGTTGGTCATGCATTTATGACAACCCGAACGCAATGTGACATTATTAAATCGTAGAAGGGTCAGCAGACTACCTAGTACAGATGATCATAAATGTCTTTCAAAGTCTAGAACCAGTTTAGTACCAGGGCTTTATAGAGATAACTGGCGCCACTCATTTTGAGGGTGAAGAGGTACAAGGGACGCTGGGCCCGGTTCCAAGCATTTGCTGTAAAAAAAAAAAAAAAAAAAAAAAAAAAAAAAAGAAAAGGGTCAGCAGACTCAGCATACACTTTTTTTTTTCTTTTTTTTTTTTCCTGATATAGCCACCCATGTCAACAGCTAGGAGTGATGGCAAGAGCATGCACTCCTACCTGTCTTGCAAGGGACTCCAGTCTATTGGTGGGGAGCTACACCTGCTGGATAGCGGGTCCCGCGTCCCCTGAGATAGATCTCTGAGTTGATAATACAGCACTTGCTGGGAACCGGGCCCAGCGTCCCCTATGAACGTTGCTGATGTTATACTTCTGATACTTTTTTTTTTTTTTTTTTTTTTTTGTTTTGTTTTGTTGAGAACAGATATACTTCTGATACTAGAAATTGATAATGAATCTACTAATGGAAGTGATGATAATGGGCCAACAAATGTGGAACAGACCTCATGTCCTGACTCCTGACCAGTAACTAATGCTGAACCAGCTGCCTCTTCACCCATTGACAGGGCGCCAGATTTCACAATACAATACTAGCAGCTACCTTTGAAACAAATAAGGTCTGGAAAGAAAAAAAAAAAAAAAAAAAAAAAACCTTTTAAAACCAGGGACACCTTTTTTTTTTTTTTTTTTTTTTTTTTTTTTTTTTTTTTTTTTTTTTTTTTTTTTTTTTTTCTTTTTTTTTTTTTTTACTTAGTCTAGCCTATAGTACAAACAACGTGGAACCAAGCATAACGCAGGAGGTGGGAATGGGTCTGGGAAACCGGCCAATGCGTGTGCCCAAGCCTCCAGGCACTTGGACAAATAAGTCAATGCTAGCTGATGCCTGTGGCCCAGCCATTGACTTATTTGTCCAAGTGCCAAACAAGCCAATGCCAGCTGTGGCCCCAGGCATTGACTCATTTGTCCAAGTGCCAAACAAGCCGAATATGGAATGTTTATTTTTGGTACGGAGCCGCCATGCTGCTGGCAACCAGGACCAGTGTCTGATGTGTACCACAGGTGGCCCTATTGCAGACACCCTCCCTCCAACCCCACCCTACTTTTTACCAAACTTGCTGTGTCTTCCCCCCCCATCTCTTCACCGGTCAGCTGGTGTGTGCCTGTGTTCAGCTGCCCGCATGCCCGATGACATCCTGTGGCGCATACCAAAGAGGACCTTGTGGTCTCCACGGCATGTTTGCAACTGCCAGGTCACATCCTGTGTTGCCAACCAAAGAGGCCCGAGTGGTCTCCACTGCATTTTTGTTACAACGGTCATGGTGATCACAGTTTCAGAGGCTGTAACGTCTGACTAAGCGCCCATCAGCAGCTAAACCTCAGCCCGTAGTGTCCTTCCTGCCTTGAGCTGGTGTTCCCTTCCTGCCTTGAGCTGGTGTTCCCTTCCTGCCTTGCTGGGTCTAAAGAGCAAGGCAGCTGGCTCTTGGATCCAGCTATTGACACAAGCATGAGCAGTCCCGGTCCTATCTGGCAACATGAGGAAGGACCGCTGGACTGGGATGGTGACGAGGGCGAGTTTTACTCGTTCAGGGAGTGTCGGGATGTATGCTTAATGTGGGAATTTTTCGGATTTGCAATCACCCTGCAAGTTGTCTCTGTCGTGTATGCATGACGAATGTGAGTAAGCTGGTGTATCTTGCTCATCCGTCCTCACGCTAAGACTGGTGTTGCTTAATATTGGGGTCTTGTTAGACATACCTTGGAGATCCTTGAAACTCAAGGATGAGTCCTCAGGAGATTTTTCTTTCTGGCCTTTTATTACTGCCTCAGACCGGTACGGTTGTTACTGGAAAACACAGACCCATAACTATTAGTGTGTCATAGTTCCTAGTGAAACGGTATTCACCTGTTAGCAGTAGCGAATGCAGATCCCAGGGTTCGTTCCCTAGTCCTTACCTTGCCCGTGTACAGTATCTGTGTCGACGCCAGGAGTTGAACCCACGACCTGTGTCTGTTCCCACAGTTGGTAGACTGTCGTAGGGTCTGTAGATTGTAGGGGTTCGATCTGTAGACCTGTCGAATAGTGGTCTTAGGGAGTTCTAGAAGTCATAGCTGGTGTGGGACCTCTGAAAGGTCAAGGCCGTAGCCACTACAGTCCTGAAAGGTCAAGGTCGTAGCTGCTACAGTATCCGAAAGGCCAGGACTGAAACTTCCGGAAGGTCCTGGTACTGGCCTTTCGAAGGTGCTCACGTTTAGGCTGAGGCAAGTGGGCAAGTGGTGGAGTCCACCCGTGCTGAGTCAGCAGTCCCAGTCCCAGTCCCAGTCAGTCCTAGTCCAGTCAAGCAAGTACCGTATGGGACTGTGTGCACCACGGGCATGGGAAAGGGGCAGACCAACGAGATACAGAAGTATAAATCAAGAGGCAGCGCCCAGCCATTCATTCATTCCTGCGTAAGCCATGCGGAAGCGCTGCCACAGCGACTTGTGCAAGGTGGTCTGCAGTGAGCCCGAAGACGAAGTGGGCGAGAGAAGGAGCTTAGCCATAGCGATAGGGTAGCAGCGGCCACAGCAGCCAAAGCTGTTATGAGAGTGTAGCATGTGTGTGAGTATGTGGGTACAGAGTGCTGCGTGTGGGATATCCAGGGTGATCCTGTGTGTGTGTGAACAGAGAGTTGTACAGGCGCTGTGGCGCCATAGCCATTTGAAGTGAACTTGTATCTGAACTGCGTTCCTGGTTTCCATATCTCTGACTTCTGAGTGGGCGCTCATCGCCATTTTGCTGCGCAACCTGTTTACAGGCATACGAAGTGTGAAAGATAGTGAGTCTGATTGCATTGGTATCGGAGCTGGTACCCGTTATCCCACGCGCGTTCGTCGTGTGCCGCAGGGAGAGTCACGTGCCA
>BFEA01000317.1:995813-1010100 GCA_003427395.1 Chara braunii | reverse complement strand
AAAAAAAAAAAAAAAAAAAAAAAAAAAGAGTTGTTTTACCTGTTGGTCTTCAGTTGGCGAGTTGCTATTTGGAGTTTGCATTGAAGCCAGGAGGCTGCTGAAGCAGCTCTATAGCTGGGAAGCCGCTGCTAGGGTTTGAGGCAGCAGTTCAGCTGCAGGGCCTGGCAACACAATATCTGTGTTGTGTGGGTTAGGCGCTGCCATATCTTTACCTTCATGGCAGCTGTTCTTCTACTTGTTGGCGCTGGAGGTTCCTTCTTCATCCTAGAGCTGGTGCTGTTCATCTTGGGAGGTCTATGACACAGCGCCGCAGCATCTGATATATTTTTGGAGGGCGCTGTGGTCGCTGAGGCTGTGGGAGGAAGTCGTTGGCTTTCTGCAGAATTTGGGGCTGAGCCCTACAGTTCTGTTTTGTGCTCCATAGCCGGTTGATAGGAGGTTGGAGTTGAGGAGGAAGACTCCAAAGTCGAAGCTACGTTCTGAGTTTGTTCAAGGTGGCGTATTCTCAGTTGAGATTCTTGGGTTCTTTGTGGTACTGATTGAGCTGGAGAGAGGCGAGGGACCGTGAGCTGGAGAGAGGCGAGGGACTGATTGAGCTGGAGAGCTGGAGAGAGGCGAGGAACTGTGAAGTTGTGAACTGATATTTTCTTCAATTCTTGTTATTTCTGAGCTTCCACTGTGCATATCTTAACCTGGTTTACTGTGAATTCCCTCTCCACGTCTTCTCTATCATGTTGGCATGTGTACGGGAACATGTTGATGCTCTGCTGGATTGCGTTTCAATCAGTCACATCACATTTATTATCAGACCTGCAACGGGGTACTTCTTGTGAGCAAACTGTTGGCCATCTTCTTCTGGGAAGCTGCTGGAGGTGGAGAAACGGGGTCTTGCCATCTTCAAACGAGGTGCTCTGGGGCAGGAGGTGTAAGGAGGTATGTAAAAGGGAAATGGAAGGTGTATCAGCATTCGGCTGGCACGGAAGTTGGGAGTGAAGATGTGGGTTGGTGAAAGTTTGTAGCAGCAACCCCTGCCCATGCAGCCTCAGATTGCGCAGCCCCAAGCTACACCACAGCAAGTACCAGTGGTTCCATCCCAGGCTGAAATCAGACCATCGCACAGTAGTTTGGTGCTCCCCACGAATAGATTGGAGCAATGTTTTTTCAAAAGAAAAAAAAAAAAAAAAAGTCTGGTCAAGGCTGTCAGGCCCAGCATCCTTAGAGACGAGAAGACTGACAGCCTGGATGTTTGGATTTCTGAGCTTAGGACGTACTTTAGCATTACCTAACTTAACCCCCAGGCTCAAGTGTTGATCACCAATACGTATATGGCAGGTGATACAAAGGAATGGTTGTTGAGTCTGGTGAGAGGAGAAAGAGGAGACGAGGGGGTGGACCCGTGGGCATTTGGTATGCACTTTGAGCAGTTTCTTGCCCTGGTCAGATCGCATTACGAGGACAAGACCCGTGCTGTCACAACAATGGTTCAGTTGATGCTTCTGGACCTCACTGGTTGGTTCTAGGATGCGTTGGTCAGGAGGATGGACAACCTTCTGGCAGTCCCCTGTGTGGAATATAAAGATGCTCAGGCTGTACACACCTTACTGCAATGCCTGCCTGCGGCAATAAAAAATCAATTACTGGGGAGGCATAAGGATATGAAGGTTGTTACCTACCGCAGCCTGAAGGATGAGGCCTTGGACTTGGAAGCCAAACGCAGGCAAGCAGTACACACCTTACTGCAATGCCTGCCTTCAGAGGACATCAGTGGCAGCCAACAAGCTGCAACTTCAGTTCGAGAGTTCACTGCTGTCAAAGCAGCAAGGGAGGTCGTAACAAAAAAATGAGTTAGAGATTGGTTTGGCAGAGGCCAGCCAGCTAGAGGAGGTGGTCAGCAGCAATAAAAGCAGAAAGTGTATGAACCCCGGCGAAGGCTGCAGATTACTCAGCAAGAGTGTGAGAGAAGGGTGAGAGAAAATACCTGTTTTAAGTATGGGGGGGCAAACTGGTCACAACATTGCCTTCTGTGACTTCTGTCCCTATTGAGAGCCAAAAGGCAATGCCCGGGAGAAGGTACAGCCCCTTCTACCCCATCTGCTGGTGGATCGAAAAGAGTAGTAGTGCAGGCCTGCAGTAGCATTCCACCACCCCATCAGAGAGAGGCAGAGAGCAGTCCCACATGTAGTAGACTCTCATGAGGCCCTGGTCAAGGTCTCAGTGCCTGTAGCCCTTGATTTATCTTGGTGAGGAGCTAACCGCCCTATGCCAGTCATGGAATGAGCAGAGTAAAAGGAGAGGAGAGCTAGTGATTCTAGAATGAAAGTTAGAAAAGTAGACTATTAGCAACATTAGTATATATGGGCTCGACAATGTCATGCCTAAGTAGGGATGCTATAAGGAAGTGTAAATTGACTAAACAGGCGAGAGACTTGCCTAAGCCGACTGTGAGTACCCTTGCTAACAAGAGTCAGCTAGTGGTTAGCTAGGCAGTTAGTGCGGTCAGGTGTCACCTTTGGTTGGAGGATGAGAGAGTACATCAATCCCTCAGGGTTTTTTTTTTTTTTTTTTTTTTATAAATAAAACAGGACCTTATGACCCTGGCTCGATTTCCATTATCAGGAGCATCAGTCCGGTTCCCTTTTTTTTTYTTTTYTTTAAACAGAACCTTAGAGTTCTGGCTCCTTTTCCATTCTGGGGAGCATCAGTCCGGTTCCTCTTCCACCGGCAAGTCAATAGTAAATACATGTCGGGCACACACATGCTCTTCCCCTTTATGGTAGGAAAGCCCCAGGAACAGCATTGATTACTTCTCTCTGGAAGGATGTACCACTCCTCACCCCTGCCTAAGTTAGCCTGTTTTCTTTTACGTTGTGTCTAAACCTGGAGAGCTACTCCGAGATGTGGGCSCTATATGTTTGCTTCAGGGCTTCTTTGTCTAACCTGTTCCTCTCAGTTCTCTGACTGTCTGATTCTCTATGAGCACTAGAACCGTAGACTTGAACTTCCTCAAAMGGAATRGCTCGGCCCTGGAGCCTTCACCGGACTAGCTACTAAGTTCTAMGGAYTGGACTGAGCTCTAACTACTCCTCRTTAACCCTCTTCTTYTAYTCTGACAACCGGAGTCTGAAGTCCAAACCCTTGCTAATTTRACTGGTCCCTACTAAGTTCTACRGACTGGACTGAGCTCTRACTACTCCTTGTTAACCCTCTTCTTCTACTCAGTCAACCGGAGTCTGAAGTCCAAACCCTTGCTAATTTAATTGGTCCCCWAGTCTTTACCTGGTRTCTTTTGACAGTCTGTCTCCCTTATCCTAGGTCGGTCTTGCCTTGACTGGCTAAAGGGGGTTTGGGAACTGTTTGTAGAGAAGGACTTTTGTTGCTCTGCTGATATGGGTGGGTATTGTTGGAGAGTTAATAGATCTAGGATGTGCACTTGGGTGAAAGATTTGTTTGGATGTGATTGAAATGGCCGGGGGATTATGGGTTGGAATCGGGGTGGTTTGTGAGGGGGGTAATCGGTCTGAATGCTTGTGGTCAGGGGGTGGGGGGATGGAGGAGATGAGGAAGATGAGTGCTGCACGATTCCTTATGAAGTCGATGGGGGTTGTGAGGTTTTGCTGTTGGGCTCGTATTCTGTTAGTAGAAACCCTAATGTGTTGTTGATGATGTCTGAGACGTAGTGTATGGGAAATTTAGACTAGGTGATGGCGGCCGGGGTACGTATTTGTTCGTTGTATGTCTTTGGTGAGGACCCTTGTGATAGTTTAGAGGGAAATGCTCAGGTTGCTTATTGAGTCTGGTGTGCTAATGGAACGCCTTAAGTCTGCTGTAGTGTTTTGTGTTATGACATTCCACATTCTGAAACTTAGACTCTGACCTTTGATGGTTGCTATTTTGCCCTTGGCAAGAAAATTGTCTTCGAATTTGGTTGGGATGTCTTTGGCTTTGGGTTCATTCGCCTTCATTTTCCTCTTGGCTTTCCGCCATAGGACCCAATATTCTGTTTCTACTTGAACCTTGAGGATAGTCCATGCTTCCTATACGTGCATTGGTTGTTTTTCTACCGTTTCTGTACATCTTTTTCTCCAAATGGACCATATTGTTGCCTTACATAGGATTTGGAATAGGTTGATTTGCAGGGGTGACCAGTCGTCGGGTGTTGTGAACCCTAATAAGATAAGGGGAATATTTGTCGTAAACGATGAGTTTGTTATTGAGAACCATATCTGTGAAATTAAGTTCCATATGGGTTTGATCTTGGGGCAATGTCCTTCTGTACAATTGGCACAAAGTTCATTTAGGGGGCATCTCTCTTCTTTTCTTCTTCTATTGTTTAGCCATTGATTCAGTGGGATTGCTAGGTAAAGAATTAGCCATTGCAGGCTCCTGAACTTGGGGGGGTGTAGTGTTGCTATTTGGGTCCACAAAATTTCTTTCAAGCTTTCGGGTTCTACTTCGAGGTGCCTCTTCCATCGTTTTGCAATGACTGTTTCTGGTGCTGTTGATCTACGTCTGAGCTTATATCCTATACTAGTGGTGTAGTTGAGTAGGTTTATTCTGCGGTTAATTCTTGTGAAGTTTTGTTTTAGGTTCGATGCCCATTCTGCTGGGTCTACTTCTTCTAGGTTAGTTTGGGGTTGGAATATAGTTAAGTCTTCATTTTGTATTACTCTGACTTTTCTGAGGTTGTTCTCCCTGACTGTGACTTGCGCTGCTGGTTCTTTGCTGAGCTTGCAGTAATATAGCCCTGGTTCTTCTAGAGTGTGCATAGAAAAGGTGAGCCAATTTCTTCTACCGTCCTCCTTTCTGATAAAGGCTCGTGCATGTTCATGGTGCTTCGTGTTTGTCATTACCGCCCAGTCTCCTGTTGACCACTGTTTGTCTTTTTTGAGAGTTGACGTCCATTCCAACGGTATTGCTTTTGTCATTTGTTGGAGGTTTTGCATTAGGTTGTGGCAGCCCTTGAGTTCTCTTCTGAGTTGTCCGGCTGACTTCCAATCCCTTTTAGAGTCGTCCCATATGTGTTTGATTTGCCAAATGCCTCTTTCTAACCATGCTCCCCACCTCGTGTCCTTTACCGTGAGAGTGAAAGGTGTGTCTTCGTTGTTGACTATCCAAGAGTTACAGAAGAGAGGTTGTCTGAGGATTTCTTCTTTGCTGACTGGTTTCCTTACTTTCGATGGAAAGATCTCTCTCCACGCCTTCAGTAATCTTTTCCAGAAGTTCAGTCTTTGTTCGTTTTGGGTTTTGTTCTTAATGGACCTGGATTTGCTCAGGATCCAGAAGGTGCCTTCCATGTTCTCCGGGGTATTGTAGCTCGATAGTTGTTGCAATCCTTCTAGGGCAAGCCCTCTCCAGGGTAGTTTCGGATTCATTAAAAGCTTTATGATCCACTTGGTTTGTAGGGCTTTTATTTGACTGGATGGGTCTAGGACGCCCAGGCCTCCTTGGCTCTTCTTTCTTGTTACGTATTGCCAAGCTACCTTTGTAATGAATTTCAGTCTTGATGCATCTCCAGTCCAGAGGTAAGCTGTAGCTTTCTTTTGAAGGTCCTTTAGGGCTCTTTGATCTGGGGCCCAAAAGGCTACAACGTACCACATCATCGAGTATATGGAGGCGTTTAGGATTAGCGCTCTGCCATGCACGGAAGTGTGGATCTTACCCCAGTCGTTAAGTTTGCTGGTCATTTTAGCTAGTAGGCTGGGTGCCATTTCTGTTGCAGCTCCATTTATTGACATTTGTATTCCTAGCACTCTGAGTGGGTCCCTTGGGTTCGCCCACGACATGCCTTCTGGAGTGTTTTGGGGAGGAACAACTCCCTCTTCTGTTATCCACCAACCCACTGTCTTGCTCTAATTGATTCGCATTTCCGAGGCTAGTTGGAAAGCGCACATTGCTCTGGTGAGTGCTTCAAATGAAGAGGATGAAGCTCTTATAAGGACGGTTAGGTCATCTGCGAACAAGATTGTGGGGGGGATATGGTATTTATGAAGGTTGTGTTCTATCTGTTCTGTGAGTCTGTGGATGGATGGATCCTTCCTTAAGAAGGAGGCGATGGCTTCCATGATGAAAAGGAAGATTGGTGCCGCCAGGGGATCACCTTGCCTGACAGACCGGGACATTTTATATTTATTGGATATGTGACCGTTGATCTGTACTGCCCCCATTGCATCGTTGTAGAGGATTCTTACCCATTTCCTGAAGTTAGGACCTACTCCCATTGTTTCCATGCACTGTTGTAAGAAGTCCCAGTTGACTTGGTCGTACGCTTTTTCAAAGTCAAAGAAAAGGATAACTGCGTTCATTTGTTTATCTTGGATGTATCTTACTGATTCTGCTAGAGACATAACGTTGTCTAGAATGAACCATCCTGGGATGAAACATGTCTGGTCTATATGGAAGCAGTTTTTGGTGGTCTTTAGAATTTTGTTGGCTAGTAGTTTTGCCATAATCTTATATGCTACTGTTAGAAGTGTGATTGGTCTGTAATTCCTAATGTCTGTCGGATCTCCTTTTTTATAGAGGAGTGTGAGTATACCAGTGCTAAGTGCTGGTCCTAGGCTTTCATTAGACCAGGCTGATCTTAAGAAGTTGCAGTATTCTTCTCCTAAAAAGGGTCAGTAGTTTTGCCAGAACTCTCTTGTGAGGCCATCTATGCCTGGTGTTTTGTCTGGCTTCATGGAATCTAGCGCTTTTTTAATTTCTTCGTTTGTGATTGGTAGATCTAATTCTTCTTCCTTGGTGTGTGGTATGGTTTTATCTAGGTATTTGGTAAATTTCTCTCGGGCCTGAAGGACTATTCTAGAGGTAGGAGCTTCTTTCTTGGTGGTGTAAAGTTCTTTGTAGAATGATTCGGCTATGGAGAGCATCTTTGTTGGGTTTGATGTTAGCCCTTCTTCTCCTCTTAGTTGACTAATGGATGAATTTCTTCCTCGTGCCTTGATTTTCTGGAAGAAATACTTTGTCATTTTTCTCCCTTCTCCCATTCTCTTATCGTGGCTCTTAATCTCAAACCATTTGGTTTCCAATCATTCCAGGTCGCTAATTCCAATTAAGCTCCAATTAGTAGTTCCTCGAAGTTTGTGGATCTAGGGTTATTACATAAATTGGTTTCAACGATGTTGACTGCAGCCTCTAGCTCCTTTATTCTCCGGTTTCTGTTTGCAACTATTTTCCCTGAGGCTGTGGACGCTGCTCTAGAGAGGTTTGCTACTAGGGACGGGAAGTCTGCCTCTGTTCTATCTGAGACAAGGTAGGCTTGTACTATTGCCTCTTTCATTTCTCTGGTGTGAAGGATAGAATTATTGATCTTGAAGAAGCTCGGTCCTTTTTGTAACCCTGGGTCAAATATGAAGTCTATGAAGATTGAGTTGTGGTCTAGGCCATTGTGGTAGGGTAGTTTTCCTATACCCACGTTTAGTATAGGGCCTCTAAGGGATTCTGAGACTAAAAAAAAATCTATGGCTGAGTTAGTAATGTGTTGGGTTCTATTTCTTTTCCTATACGGGAATCTATTTATTTCTGGGTGCATCGTTCCATTAGGCGCCTTTCTGTTAATAGTATGTGCATTGCTTGGGACTCTGCTTGCAGCTGACTTTCCCTTTCCCCTAGAGAGCATGAAAGTCTATCTCTAGCAGGGTCGAGGACTGTGTTCCAGTCTCCTGCTAGGAGTAAGTGATTCTGATCCTTACACATTTCTGTTATGCTTTGTATAAAGATTTGTCTTTGTGAGAAGTCGTTCGGGACGTAGGCGTTTATGAGTTGGAAGGACTCTTCTTTGAATGTGAAGGCCGAATCTATCCACCTACTGTGAACAAGGTCTGTTATGTTGTGCTTTATTTGTATTAAATTGGCAGCTCTTGAGTTATTGTGCCAAAGAATTGCTACTCCTGCTGAACCTGCCCTTGGTGTCGGGGCCCAGCATGCAGCTCGTACGTATTTTAGTCTTAGTAGGATTTTGATGATTATAGCTTTGTGTTCTGGGGAATCAGTGAGGTGGGTTTCTTGCAGGCAAACAATGTCTGGGGGGGTTCTTGAGAACCATCTAAGATAGTTGGTCAAGTTGTCCCATTTGTTTGTGTTTGACAAGATTGTAGTTAGACCGTTGACATTCCATGACATCATTGAGAGTTCAGGCTCCTTGGGTTTCTGGCTATAGTGCTTGGACCTGTTCTCTGTCCGGTTGAACCTACACGGTTGTGATGCCATGGATCTTCTACGTGGACCGTGCTACTCTTGTGTGTTGTGGTGAATTTGTTGTCAGGGGACTCGAAAAGGTGTGAGTGGCGGATCTTGACGACATCATAGGACACCCTCACGCTTCCTTCCGTCTGGCCGAAGGAACCCTGATCAGCATTGATTGCTCCAACCTCGTGGAGGATTGACTGTCAGCTTGCCCTGCTTCCACCTTTCCTCTCAGGATCACTATAAGAGCCTGTCAACTAAAAACATGAAAAGCAAGAAAGGTCTGAGGGGATGCCACTGCTACCAATTTTGTCTAAACCCTAAACCCCGCACTTGAGCCACAGAGACATCCTTGGCATTCTAATCCCTGCTTGTCTTGTTTCTGTCCAAAGGCTCAACCCAAAACCCTAGACCCTAAACAAGATTAATTCTTTTCGATCTGTTCCCTGAAAACATCAGATGCCGCCTGTAGCGCCTGAATCTTGGATGCTCTTCTATGCCTGTTTTTGGGGAGACTTCCAGTCCAGATACAGCCTTAATGACTGGATTTTTTTTTTTTTTTTTTTTTTTTTTTTTGGGGGGGGGGGGGGGGGTGGGGGGAGCATCAGTCCAGTTCCTATTCCCCCGGCAAGTCAGGAAAAATAAAGACATCAAAAAATAGTAGAATACCCTCACGCTTCCTTCCTTCTGACCGAAGGAACCCTGATCAACCTTGATAAACCCTGAACCCCGCAGAAGCGCCTCGTGAAATCTCTAGCCTTCTACCCCCTGCTTATCTTGATTCTGCCCATACCCTAACCCTAAGCCCTAGACAAACTTAATCTATTTTTCCATCAGTTCCATGTGAAACCTCTGGTGCCACCTGCCATGCGTGTATCTTGGATGCTCATCTAGGCCAAGATTGGGGACAATACTTCGTGTACCTGGGTATTCAGCTGGCCTACAGACTTGACAGAATTGTGCCACTTTTCCCATCTTAAAACGTGCCCATTTAGCCAAGCTACTTTGTAACCTACCAACCAGACCCGTTTGAGTTTGGCAAGTGTCACCTGTTCTGTCTCTGGACGAGTTCAAATTCTTCATTACTTTGAAAGGTACACCTCTTATATTTTCCTTATTCTCCTTCTTCGATAGAAGTCGACACTAATGCTATAAAAACTGCAGATTGTAGACCATTACATATACCTATTGAACTAATCCGGGCACAAGCAAGGAACATACAACCTGGCCAATTTCCTAAGTCCTCTTTGGAAAATATGGTCTTACAAGTTGTGAACCAGGTTGTACATCATATCCAGGAATTGAAGCGGCGCGTCGTGCCATCACCTGGAAATTTCAGAGCAATGGTAGGTTAGTTAGGCTGCATTCCTTTTCGCTCATGTCCACTACCGTGTGGGACTCCCAACCCCAATCCTGGCCCATAACCAAATCAAATGGCAAGCGCTCCTCCACTAAACTGAGGGATTGCCAGAGTTCAAGGATGTCCAGGACGAGCCTGAGGCGCCACTTGAATCCAGATACTCATGGTTTTTCTTGGTTTGGCTCTGCCCCGGGTGCGTCTTCAGCCAGGCGTTTAGACTTTGCCCTACTTAAAGGAACCCCTTGGACAAACTGCTTAGAGGCCCGGGTGGGAGTTTCCCCTCTTTCGGACCACTCCCCTATAATTTTCGATTTGCAGATGGGGGCCCGGATAGAGGATCTGGTTACTTCAGGTTGAATGTTGCTCACCTGAAGGATGAGGCGCTGATACAATGGTTGAACCGCATCATACAAAGTTGGGGTAAGGTCTCCGCAATTTGTGCCTCCCCGCAATCATGGTACGATGGTTTAATGGCGGCACTGCAAGAAGCCTGTAGTGCCTACTCGCGGATGAAAAGTATTAAAACACATAAGTACGTACAGGATTTGAGAGCTACCATCTCACTTGTGGAACAAAATCTGGGCAGCAACACGGTATCGGACCTTTACTGGTACCTTAAGAGGCAGTCAGCTCTGGTTGCGCTAGAACTCCATGAGACCAAACTAGAAGATCAACGCAGGGACTGGTTAAAAATTAAGAGGATGATAAACTACGACCGAATGACCAAGGACACCTTTCAAGCGCTCATGAAGGCTCACAACCGTCCTTCGATGAAGGAGTTGGTACACCCCTTCTTTCTTACTGCCCCACCAGCAGGAAGTACGATTCAGATGTGTAAGTATGCCAGAGAGTACTTCAGTGACATACTTACCACTCGTCGCCCCTTTGATTTGCCTGATACAGACTTACGGGAATTCTCGGGATTTTTGAACTTGTCTGACAAAAGGATCCCGCTGCATATCTCGCTGAACCTGGATCGCCCTCTGTCAGTGGAGGAACTTAAGCTAGCAGCACAGGCCATGGCCTCAGGAAAGGCTCCAG
Source organism: Chara braunii (assembly GCA_003427395.1). Lineage (NCBI taxonomy): Eukaryota > Viridiplantae > Streptophyta > Charophyceae > Charales > Characeae > Chara > Chara braunii. The sequence goes on along the minus strand of BFEA01000317.1, from coordinate 999,518 downwards.
GTCCAGACGGCATGCCTATTGAGTTTATTCTAACCTTTTGGGAAACCCTGGGCCCAATTCTCACAGAAATCTTCAATAATGTGCTCCTAGGGGAGGACCTTCCCCGGGGCATGGTGGAAGGAGTCATTTCCCTACTCTACAAAAAAGGTTCAAAGAAAGATATTAGGAATTGGCGCCCTATCTCTCTGCTAAACACTGCATATAAACTATTAGTCAAGCCTTGGCTTTACGAATAGCGGTGCACCTACCACTATTGACTGGCCACGAGCAAGGAGCCTTCGTTAAAGGCCGTTCAATCCACGAGAACATTATCACAACTGTTCAGGCTCTCAAAGTAATCACAAAAGAAAACAGAGATGTGGCAGTCCTTCTCCTAGACATGGAGAAGGCATACGACAAAGTTGGTTGGTCTTTCGTTTTAACCACCCTAAAACATATGAGTTTTGGTAGGAATATTTGCACATGGATCAGGGGGATGTACTCCCAGGCTACAGCATCGGTGATGATCAATGGGGTTTGTTCGGAGTCATTCAAACTAACGAGGTCCTTGCGATAGGGGTGTCATTTGGCCCCACTGCTGTTTGTAATACACCTTGAAGTTCTTCTTGACAATCTTAGGTTCAATCCACGGATTTCTGGTCTGAAGATCAAACCTAATGTCGAATGGAAGGTTGGAGCAATTGCTGATGATCTGACCATTTGTGCGGAAAATTCTCCTCAGGTCCTTGACCAAATTTCTATTGTTCTTAACTCTTATTGTTCACTCTCCGAGGCTTCGATTAACTGGTCCAAGTCTGTTTATTTATTACCATCCTCTCACCACTTGAGCGTAGATTGGGGTATGAAAAGAGTTTCGGGAGGCTCATCGGAATGTTTCTTAGGTGTCCAAGTGTCGCTGGCAGACTGTGCGGAGACACAAGATCAATTATTGGAGGAGAAAGTGCTTTCACGTATTGCTAGTTGGAGTAGGCCATACCTTCTCTGTTTGTTTGGCCGCGCTCTTCTAGTCTCAGTCTCAGCCTTTTCCGTCTTGTGGTACGTTCTAACTGTTCATTGACTGAGCGAGGCAGCGTACACCCGTATCAGATCAAGAGCCAAGAAATTGATTTGGAAGCCGGAGGCAGGAGAGGACCAGGGGTGCCTGAACAAGGTGGTCTGGGAAGTTATTGCTGCGCCAAGGAAAGAAGGGGGCTTGGGTCTGCTGGACCCCAGATTGCAAAACACAGCATCTCTAGCCAAGTGGCCTATTAGAGCGGCCTTAGGTTCGCAGGATAGGATGTGGGTTCAACTGGGTGAATATATTTTAGGAAATGAATGGAACCTGTCCAACCTCTCGGATGTCTGGTCCTGTTTCCTCAGTGAATCTTTTGTGAACAGACGACCTAAATCTGTCTTCTGGAGATCCGTGCTACAGGCCTGGAAGCAAATCAGACTGCTCTATTATTCGGAGCCACAGACGCTCACAGAGATTTTAAATGAATGCCTTTTTGACAACCCTCATATTACTGATAATAGTGGCCTACCTTTTTCGGCAGCAGAGGGACCCACCCTGTTTGGAAGATGCTGGATGGAAAGAGGAGTCTTCAGAGTTCGGGACATATGGAATTCAGATGCTGTTGAGTGGGTTTCAGTGGAGGAACTGAGAGGAAGACACCCTTACCTACGAGCACAAGCGAATCTGCAAGCCTTGATTGACGCCATCCCGCAACAATGGAAAGTTCAGCTACGTCAGAATGACTGCCTGCAGGAAGGCAGCTGGTACATGTTCAAGAACCTCTCGCCGGATTCTGGGATCTGCAGATTCCTACAGAAAGACGAGGCAGGTAGGCCACTTTTTCAGCTGTGGTTACAGGAACCAAGATGGGAAGACATGATCCCACTGAGGTTTGATAACGAAGGGAGCCTGTCTCCAGCACCAGAACTCATTGAATGTGTAGTGGACGGAAATCTTGACCGGTTCAACGTGGCCCGTCCGCGCCTGTGCATGTCAGGGCGACCAGCATCAGAGGTAAAGATACACCCCCTGCGATGGAGTTGGACGGTGAAGTCAACGCAGACCACGGTTAACCTACGCCTGCATCAGTATACCCCGAAATAGGGGACCCGTATCCTCAGACAACAGTCAAATCGCAAGCCCATCGATGTAGTACGGAAAGCCAGGTCGGGTCTGGCCTTAAAGAGCTACACTGAGGAAGAATACAAAGCACTTTGGCAGCAGCTGCAGAAGCTCCCGTCCCAGCGCCAGGCTAGTATTTTATGGACTCAATCGTTACTTGTGATCCCCTCTGCGGGTTTCCTGGCTGGCAGGGGAATGGATGTGCAGCTCAGTTGTGCACGCTGCAAATGGGCGTGGGAAACCACTCGCCACTTGTTGGTGGATTGCCTGTTCTCCAAGCGTATCTGGTCCTAGTGGCGTAAGCATTGGAAAGATCTGAATATCTCCAATATGGAGTGGTCGGACGACTATATACTTGATGGCATTCCAACGAAACCAGCAATAGCGGGTACGGCGGACATGTACCTGGCCCAGGTTTTCAGAGCGGTACTGTTAATGACTATCTGGGAGGAAAGGAACAGTCACGTCTTCCGTCAAGAACTGATTCCGGATGTAGTTCTGAAAACCAGGATCAAGACTCAGCTTAGGCAGAGCATTTGGGCTGTTTGGCACAGAAAGGCAAAGTCGGGTGCCTCTCCTACAGGAACGAAGTGGTTTTGGAACACGTGGGGCTTTAAAGGAAGGCTAGTGGTGCAGCATGGAAAAGGAAAGCCATTGGTTACATCGTGGTTAACTGTAGGGCCGTTGTAGGCCCATAACCCAGGATAACTGGGCCGGTAGGCATATTACTGCGAGATCTCAGAAACCTCGCCCAGGAAGGCCTCCTTTTGGACTTGTTGATCTAATTTCTGTAAGACCTTTAAAGCGCCAGTACCTTTTACGACTTGAAAACGCCCGTCCGAGCATGCCGGAAGCTCTTTTCACAGCCTCGGCACAGCTTCGTGCTGGGAAACGGTGAGCTAGGCAGTATACTATTATCCTACTTAGAAAATAACGGAAAAACCAAAAGACGGTTCTGGCATTGGTTCAGAGTTGCAACTCGTGTGGGCACCCGCATTCAAAAGCAAGAAGAAAAAAAACAGAGAGAATTGAGAACATGGCAGTGCGCACGCATCTGTACAGCTGCAAGTCCAGATACCGTTTTACAATTTTCAAGCTACGTCAAGGTCGTATCAGGCAATATCCGCTGACAGCGCAACAATCCACGCTGACAGCGGAAAGATCGTAGCCAGGCCCTCAGCCCGTCGTTTTTTTGTTTTTTTGTGTTGTCCCGTTTGTACCCTCAACTGCCGTGTATCTTTCCTTGTTCCGGCCGAAGATTCATTCTCATTTTGCACCTGTGGTGAGCACAGGAGCAGGTCCTCTGCCAATCCTTCTTGTTTCGTTTTTTTTCTTCCCTTTCTTTGGGCATTGAAATGAAAAACGAAACGAATGAATCTTCCCACAGAAAATGGCCAGGTTCATCGGTGTGCTATAAATGGTAACGAGTGTATTTTGCCACCTTTGTTGGGCAGATGCACTCGTTTCGTTTTCGTTTCGTGTGTCGTGCCGCGAGACCCTTTCTCTGAACATGGGAGTGGCACTGCTCCTCTTTTCTCTCCTCCTGACAGCACGACCGTGGCCACCCCTCATACCATTTTTCTTTTATT
>BFEA01000317.1:983852-995348 GCA_003427395.1 Chara braunii | reverse complement strand
AAACAGGTCCTTCTGGCCCCGGCTCCATTTTCATTCTGGGGAGCATCAGTCCGGTTCCTATTCCACCGGCAAGTCAGAATAAAACATTACATCATGAAACCCACTCACGCTTCCTTCCATCCGGCCGAAGGATCCCTGACCAGCATTGATTACTCCAACATCGTGGAGGATTGACTGTCAGCTTGCCTTACTTCCTACTTTCCTCTCAGGTCTACTGCATGACCTGTCAGATAAATGATAAAAAGCATACTTGCAACCGCACGAGCCGCACATTCGTGCGGAATTCCGTGCGGGGGGTGCCTGTGCAGAATCGTGCAGGTTTTTTATTTTTATAATTTATTATTATTATTTTATTTTTTTCTGGGAGGGGGAACGGGGGGGGCGTATGACGGGAAGATGGGGATATGGCAAGGAGAGGGGGATATGGAGAGGAGGAGGAGGATGTGGACAAGGAGGACGATAAGGATAGCGAGGACGACGAGGAGGAGGAGTCGAGATTGGGGAGGAGAAGAGATGGACGGAGGGAAACGAGGAAGGGAAGGGGGAGGAGGACGAGTGGGAGAAGGAGGAGACATGGACGGCGAGGAAGGGGAGGACACGAGGAAGGGAAGGAGGCGAAGAGGCATGGAAGATGAGGAAGTACGAGGAGGAGGAGGAGACAAGGAGGATGAGGAAGGGCAAGAGGAGGAGGAGGAGGAGGAGGAGGAGGAGGAGACGAAAAGGAGAAGGGAGGAGCAGACATGGAGGATGAGGAAGGGGAGGAGGACCAAGGTGAGACAGTACTCCTGTAATTTTTTTTTTTCATCTCGCTTATAATTTTGGCGGGGGGTCTCAAACACACCGTTTCGACCCCGACCTTTTTTTTTTCTGAGGGGGGTGACGGGTTGTTCTCCGCACACGTCGTGCGCCGTACGGGATCGGTTGGGCGCATGCGCCGCACGTAGGGGACCGGCCGCACGACGTGCACTTGCATGTATGATAAAAAGCAAGAAAGGTAAAAGAAGCCACTGAAGATGCAAAATCGGATTACGCCCTCCAACATTATGTGACCTGTGATGAAGCTAGTCCTTCTGCTGGCTGGGAACTCTGCCTTCTCCTCTGTGCTTCTGAGTTGTGCCATCTTTCCACCGTATGCGAGAGTCAATTATCTCCGCCACTTTGCCCCTTGCAAGCCAAACCTCAGTAAAATTTGCCTTGATTCTCTTCTGTTACTCTTCGTCATCTGGCATGGATTGTCTTGTCTTATGACTTTTGCAAAGAATCTCCGCCTGAATCAGTGTCCTTGTCTCCGCCCGTACCTTCTCCCTTGGATTGAGAGTCCCTCAATGGTTCTGCAGCACCTTTCCTTCCAGATGGACCATAGCGTTGTCTTTCTGATCATTCCAAACCACATTTTTTCTGTGTTATGGAATTCAGCTGGGTTGTTAGTCCATAGAAGTAGTTGGATGGGATGTTCAGGGAGGGGGATCCAGAAGAGGGAGTCCCAGAGATCCAAGGCTCTTGCCTAGTATTCCATCACCTCTCTACAGCGTATCAAGCAATGTAGCATATCTTCTGGTTCATTTTCTGAACATACCGCGCATAAATCTGAACTGTTAGGGTCGTTCTTACTTCTTCTGATATGCAGCCACTGGTTGACCGGAAGAGCTACATATGAGATGAGCCATTGGAGGCTTCTGATTTTGACCGGGCTGATTGACTTGAATTTCTTCCATGGTATTTGTGGGATGTGATTAGGGTCTTGACCTATTAACTTCTGCCATCTGTTCTTGATGTTGGGTCAGGATCCTTTGTTTTGAGGAGTGAGTTGTATCCCAGTTTTACTGTGCATTCCCGAATGGGGACATTCCTTTTGAGTCTTCTGCTTCTGTCTGGTGTCCAAGCCCACTCTGCTGGATCAAATTCCAAGTCTTGAATCGCAGTATCTGTTCTGAAGATTGTTTTTGGCCATGATCCCAACACTCTTACTTTTCTGAGCACGAAAGGGTTAACGACTGTTCTTTCCACCTCTGATTCAGGATAGGTGGAAGGCCTTTCGTAGAGGGGGTAATTGGGAAAGAAGTAAACACCGCCAGGGTATCCGATCCATGCTGTTTATGAGAGAATTGATAGGGCCTTGATGGGGTTAACTCCTGTACCTCCACCCCCCATTCACCCGATTTAAAGGTTGAGACTTCACTCAACAATTCCTTCCATCCTTCTTCCTACCAATTGTGAACCATCCATATGGAATTACCTGGCGTTTAATCCTATCCTATGCTGTCCCTGAACTTCTTCCTACAGCAAATGGATGATGCAGCAAAAATTGGATCAGTATCCTTTGTCGAAAGCAGATCAAGTAAGTAGGCAGGGGTGAGGGGTCGGACATCCTTCCCAAGGGAAGTAATCAATGCCGTCCACTCGGGCCTCTCAACCGTAATGGGGAGGAGCGTGCGTGAGTTGCTATTGTAATCTCTTCTGACTTGCCGGTGGAATAGGAACCAGACTGACGCTCCCCAGAATGGAAAGAAGCCAGAGCCATTAGGCTATTTTAGTTCAGGTCAGAAAGGAAGACATAGACCTGTCTCTTATACACATCTAGATGTGTATAAGAGACTAGGTCCTTATGGTCCTGGCTCCATATCCATTCTGGGGAGCGTCAGTCCGGTTCCTATTCCCCCGGCAAGTCAAAAGATTGCAACGTTTTACCCACACAACGCTTCCTTCCGTCTGGCCGAAGGAACCCTGACCAGCATTGATTACTCCTTCTAAGGAGGATTGACTGTCAGCTTGCCCTGACCACTTGTTTCTCTCAAGGCTTCTATTCAGAGCCTGTCGAATGAATCCCTGCAATGTGAGAAGAGTGGGGGGGCCCGCTCAGTGTTCTGTTGCTTGTCCTTGTCCTTCGTTGTGTGTCCGATTAGCCTTGTTGTTGATCCCTCCTCAGGGCCTTCTTGACCTTCTGCCAGGGCGCCCGGGGGGAGGCCTTATAGACTTCATGATTGTGCCTGGTGCCATTTCTTCCACCTCAACCTGTTGTCCACTATCGTCGCCACCTTGCCCCTTAGCAGCCAGTTCCTCATGAAGGTTTGTTTCTTGGTTGCTTGTCCTTCTGGTCTGTCTTATAGAGTTGACTATTCTCTGCCATCTGCTGCTGATTTCCGTCTCTGCCATGCTCAACAGTAGTGACCACATTTCTTCCCTAGCCACCTCTGCACCCTTGATTGTTTGAGTGCATCTGCGTTTCCATATTACCCACAGTGCCAGCTTCCTGAGCAAGGTAAACCATACTTCCCTGCTGCCTGTGATGTTGCTGGGGATGTTAGTTAGGATTAGGATAGAGAGAGGGGGAATGTCAGGGGGCGGCGAAGCGAACAGGATCGACCATAGCTCGCGGACCTTCTTCCATACCGATGTCGCTTCTGGACAGAACAGGACGCAGTGTGGGATGTCTTCGGGAGAGTTGTTGGTGCACATTGAGCAGTATTCCGAACTATCAGGGTCGGAGTGTTTCCTTGTAGTGTCTAACCACTGGTTGAGGGGAAGGGCTGCATGTGCTATTAGCCATTGCAAGCTGCGAATTCTGATAGGTCTGATGAGAAGATATTTGGTCCAGGGGATGGTGAAGGGGATCATATCACCTAGGTTCAGTATGCTTCTCCATTTCTCTTTCAGCCTCAGATTTGGGTCCCTGGTTTGTAGTCCGAGGTTATATCCGAAGTTTACGTCATTAGAACCGTGAAGTTCTATTTTTTGTAAGAAGAAGAAGAAGAAGAAGAAGAAGAAGAAGAAGAAGAAGAAGAAGAAGAAGAAGTCAGAGAGCGAAGGGTTAGACCAACGAAACATTATCAGGTAAAGTTTTCATATCAGAAGTCTTGACCAAGATGGTTCAGCAACAGAGCACTTCAAGATGCAGCGCCCCGAATAGACTCAGGGTACGAAAGAAAAAAAACAACAGGGAATCATAATAACAGATAATGCAAAATAAGTAGCAACCTGCAACCCACGTCAGACTGTCCTTTTTTTAGTGTACCAACTGAGCAAGGCCCCCTTTCTCTTTTTTCTTCGACTTTTTTTTTTAAGAAATAGCCTGCTTTATTTTATTTGGAGCAAAAGGAGGTCGGGAATCCCTCCACATCTCAACCCAGAAGACTGGGGCCATTACCCAGATTTGGCTCTTACTGGAAACAGGGTCCAGCGTCCCTTTCTCCTATGAAGCTTCATGCTATTCCTGAACAAAGTCTAAAACTGGATTACCAAAGGAAAAAAGGAAAGGACGAAGGAACCTGCCTACTGTCTTTCCACTCATCCTCATCTTAAGCCCTAAAACCGACCGCTGTTGCTCGTCTTTCCAAGTACCTCCGACACCTCCGCCTCTCTATCCGCTCTTCTTAAACCCTAAACCCTATGCCGCTTAGTTGCGCTTCTGAACCCAGAAAGGTAACTATAGGCTAGAGATCCTTGACTCCAGCGGGGTAATCCCCCCTGCCTCCTCCTAGCCCTACCCCTGTTTTCCTCTACCCATCGTCTCCCCCCTTTCTCTCTTTCCTCCTCTCCTCTCCATAAACCCTATACCCTACTGCTGCTGCTCGTCTTTCTCTTTACCTTTCGACTCCACATCCTCCCTGTCTCTCCAGACCTACAAAGCCTAAGTCATTCTGCCTTCCCCCTCACCGGGCTTTCCTTTCTTCCTGCCCCCTTGGGCCTTGCTGTAGTCTTTACTATGCCTCCTTAACTATTGGCTGCCTACTTTGCTACCGGTCTTTCCGTTCTCCATTTAAATCTCAGTTTCCCTCTCTGGATACTAGCTACCGCCTCCTGCCCCAGTACGTTCTGGACGAAGCGGGTCCTGTGTTCCTCGGCCTTTTCCGGGTGTTGCTGGCATTGACTCCCCACCCTCTTCCACTGTGCTCGCAGATCGGTTTCGATTAGGGTGAGGAGCATTTCCTTTGCCTCCTGCCTGTGCATTGAACGCTTTTCGAGAGTGACTTGGCATCGCTGTTTCCAAATAGTCCAGAGGCTGTATTGCCAGACTGTCCTCTGTTTCTGCGCTATGGTCGAAATGGACCAGCGGGAGTGAAAGGATTCACGTTCATTGGGATTCTATCCCAGACCCTAACCTGTGCGTTTCCCGTTGACAGAGCATGCAGAGATTTGAACCTGGAACCTTACCTGGGGTGTTCTATAGAGATTAGCCATTTTGTGCTTATTGAGTCTTGATTCTTGATCCCACGCCCTCCACCTGCACAAAATCATAGCAAAGCCCTTAGTACCATTTGTAGGCTGTCAATAGAGATAGGGCGTCCAGCAGTTTGCACGGCACAACCCAGGCCAGGCCAGAACAGTACCAGTACCGAAGGCCAGGTGACAAAAGTCTTGTGTGGAAGCTGAACCGTCATTCTGGGGTGTCGAAGCTGGAGGAAGTTTGTGGGCAATATGAACAGTGGTATTGACCTACCTAGTGAAGAAGAAGAGGCAGCCATACCTGCGGGATGGGGTAACTGTGCATAGGCCCTAGCAGTGTGTGAAGAGTGTGTGTGCACGCCGTTGTGTGCGTCCACGAGTGCTATGCTGTGAGTGCAGGAGGACAGGAGAGTAATGATGGATTGCCACGTCAGTTCACTGACGTGCAGTGGCTGACCGGATCCTTCAAGTGTAGGAGACATACTTGCTATTGGCAGAGTCTGTACCATGTAAAGACCTGCGTTCGACTTTGATTTGCATTGTGTACCAGCGAGCGACAAGGCTTTGTTGATTTGGAAGTTGCATTGAAGTTTCGTCTCGAAATCGAGCGTGAAAATTCTGGTGGACCTGCCATCTTGAATTTGCAAATGTGAGTGAGCACAAGTGGATTCTGCCTCCTAACACAGACAAAGATTAGATTAGAAAGGAAAGAATCAAAGAAGAAGAAGAATTCTGAATTACACAAGTTACACCAATGTCTTCCCCCTCCTCTTCCTCATCCCTCTTCTTCTTCCTTACTCGTCATCCCTCTTCTTCTTCCTTACTCCTCATCCCTCTTCTTCTTCCCCCTCCTACTTCTTCTCCATAGTCAAGGAGGTCTTCTTCCTCGCCCTGCAGCTCCACCGCTCCTTCGGCGCTCCACCCAACTTCCCCCTCTGGGCGGAGCAGCAGCATGACTGCCAGGTAAGATACCACTCCACTCATTCAAAAGTGAAGATGAAGGTTATCACTAGCCAGGGTGAGTGTCTGTATGTCAGTCCCTCTCCTTCTCCCTCTTCCTCACCTCCTACTCCCTTCTATCACCCTTCGCCTTCTTCTGGCATAGGGCGCTTCACCCCTCCACCAACATAGCCAGGACTATTCCCTACTCCTACTTCTCCTCCATAGCCAAGGAGGTCTTCTTCCTCGCCCTCCAGCTCCACCTCCTCCGACGCTCCGCCCAACTTCCCCCTCTGGGCGGAGCATCAGCATGACTGCCAGGTAAGGTACCGCTCCACTCATTCAGCCTGAATGATACACTCTCTACCTCGGCCTATACCTCGGCCTCACAGCTTCCCTTAGGCCGAGGTACCGGGCGACTTTCCAGCGTGTTAGGCCTACCGGTTTCCTACTTTTTGGCGGGAACATCATTGCAGCTCGCGAGTCTACCTCAGAGCCTGAACCTAACCTACCAGACATCTAGATTCGGGCCTTATTACTCATGACCTTTTCGTAAGCTACCGGGCCTGCCGGACCTTTTTTGGGCCTGCCCGTGCTACCGGAAAATGTATCCCGGGTACCCGCCCTCTGCTTGGTCCCTGTCTGTCCTAGCCTCTACCGGTACCCCCTGTGGTTTCCTTATTCCAACTTTACCCCTCCCTGGAAAACAGAAAACACAGAACAAGCACACGGTTATTACTTCGCATAGCAATCATCACATGGGGGGCATAAACACATGCATGCACACAGGAAACTCACACAGTAACAGAAATCTCAGCAAGCAGCAATACTCAGAAAACAGCAGAAATCTCAGACTGGTTCTGTGCCGGTCATTTGCACACTGTTCTTTCGCCTTATGCCAGATAAGGGTGCTGACGCTGAGGCTGTTGCTGCTGGACACTGCCGTGTCCACTACCTGCACATGACCGTGAGCCCGACCGCCACTGATGGTTAGGTGCTAGTCATTGAAAGAGGACGAGCGAGGGTGACCAAAACAAGCCACCAGCCAGCACCACGTTGGGATTTCTTGATGCTGTGGTGCTGGGCTGATGGCTTGTTTCTGTCACCTCCCTCACTGATTGACTGGGAGAGCAGCATAGCCCACCATCTATTGGGGACTCCTTATCTTAATCGGTCTTATGGTTTTGTACCTTTCCGGGGCACTTTAGATATTCTGCTATTAGATTCCCATAATTCTCTTGGCCCTCTTGTTGGATAGTTTGTTCTGGTTCTTTCATCCGTAGGAACGTTCTGTAGCCCAGTTTCACCATGTTGTGATGACCCGTCCATACACGGACTGAAACACACAGCTGATTTCTGATTTTTGCCCGTAGACTGAATGCCCTGCTGAGTTTCCCGCTTGCTACTAAGTCTGTGTGTGCCCGCTTGCTGGACTGCATGTCTGTCTGAGTGCTGGATGGCTTGAGTTTGTGTGTGACCATGCCTGTCTCAGTGTTGGTTGACTTGGGTGTGTGCGTGACCGTGCCTGTCTGAGTGCTGGTTGGCATGAGTATGTGTGTGGCCCGTCAGGGCACTTGCTCGTTCGTTGGGCCCTCAGGGCCGGTACTTACCTGTGGCCGTGACATTGAGGGGTTGTAGCGGGGAAAAGTGTGTGGCCCGTCAGGGCACTTGCTCGTTCGTTGGGCCCTCAGGGCCGGTACTTACCTGTGGCCGTGACATTGAGGGGTTGCAGCGGGGAAAAACACTCAAGTAGCGGGTAGGCCGGTACCGCACCTGGAAGGGGTAGATGTGCAGGCACCGGAGGCCGAGCAGAAGAAGACAAAAGTGGCATTTTTAGAGGCCCAGTAGTTGTAGGTTAGGTCTAGGCAGATATCAGTACAACCAGTCTGGGTCTAGGGCCTGTACGGGCAATATCAGGTTCTGCAATGATGTTTCCCTCCGAAAGGGAGGAGGTACCGGTTGCTTGGGAGGCCGAGCGGCCTGGAAGTCACCGCCTAAGAGGCAAAGCAGGCCGCTATATCTTCTGGCCGGGCGGAGAGTCCGGCCTCTCTTTCGGTGTGCAAGTTTGGCGACACACTGGTGGAGCGCTGGCTGGAGCAGCACTAAGCTGGAGCAGCGCTGCTGGGGAGGAAGGAGAAGGACACGAGGGAGGAAGAAGGAGGAAGAAGGAAGGAAGGGGGAGGAGCGCCAGGGGTACTTACCTGGCTATGGTGGCAGCCATCTTCATCACCTTGGTGGGCGCTGCAGCAGGGAGTCCCCAGCTGGGGAGAGCTACACCAAGAAGCTTCGGGGCAGGGTCAGGCATGGCGGCCTGAGCTAGAGCAGCCATAGCTGCTTTGGGTTGTCCTTTGGGCATCTGAGCAGAGCCCTGTAGTCCGCCATAGCCTCGGCCTATGAGAGTGAAGAGTGGGAGAGGCGGCCATGGCTATGGTGGACCTTAAGTGATACCTGCAGTAGAAGAGGGACTCGGACATTGATTCTGGATCAGTCATTCAACATTGTACTATTATTTCTTGTATGAATAATAGAAGGGGGAGATAAGAAGGAGGAGATTGTTGAGCGAAGAAGAAGAGCCTTGTCATTGTCTTTGCTGGTGTACATCTTCTTCTTCTTCTTTCTTACTTCTTCTTCTTCTTCTAATCCTCTCTCTCTCCTCTCAAGTTCATTCATTTCTTTCTGCAATTGGATGGCATTGTACTTTCCGGTGGATGTGTATCTCGAAATTGGCCAGGGTCATAACAATGTAGTCTGATAACAGTGTGAGTGCCCATCCTCTTTCTGTCCTGTCTGCCTTCCAACCCCAGCTCGCTTAGTGGTGTTTGTGGTTGGAACAGAAATTGAGCAATTCTAAGGCTGATCTGATTCTAACTGGAGCTCATATCCTCATTTTGAGGAATGAACCCTCCCCAGATGGTGTCTCTTGTTGCTGAGTCTTCCATGGCCTATAGGTGCTTAGAGGTGTTTGTGGTGTTTGTGGTGTTTGTGGTGTTTGTGGTGTTTGTGGTGTTTGCGGAATGCACCCTCCCCGATTTGCTTAGTGGTGTTTGTGGTTGGAACAGAAATTGAGCAGTTCTAAGGCTGAGCTGATTGCAGCTGGAGGTCATATCCTCATTTTGAGGAATGCACCCTCCCCAGATGGTGTCTCTTGTTCTGAGTCCTCCATGGCCTATAGGTGCTCAGAGGTGTTTGTGGTGTTTGAGGAATGAACCCTCCCCAATTTCCTTAGTGGTATTTGTGGTTGGAACAGAAATTGAGCAATTCTAAGGCTGAGCTGATTGCAACCGGAGGTCATATCCTCATTTTGAGGAATGAACCCTCCCCAGATGGTGTCGCTTGTTGCTGAGTCCTCCATGGCCTATAGGTGCCTCCCCTGCAGTCCTCCCTCTTGGGGTGTTGACCATTAAAAGACATTTGCTTCCCATGGACGAACCACATATGTATAAAATTTGTTGGGATTCTCAGTTCATCATGGCCCATGGTCTGAATAAGTAATTTCATTTGCCGACACTTGCATCGGACTTCAGCTTCCATGAAGTCCTTGTGCCCGCTCCATATCCATTCTGGGGAGCGTCAGTCCGGTTCCTATTCCACTGGCAAGTAAAAATTACAACATGAACACCCTCACGCTTCCTTCCGTCTGGCCGAAGGAACCCTGAACAGCATTGATTGCTGCGGCAGTGTGGAGGATCGACTGTCAGCTTGCCATACATATCTACCTTTCCTCTCAGGTCCAGTTGTCAGAACCTGTCATATATACCGCGAGAAACAAGAAGGGGATAGATGATGAGGAAACCACAATCTCCAAACTTGCAGATTCAACGCCTTTTGCCATGGTATTCACGTAGCCCGTAGTGGAGCTTGCTGGAATCTGTGTCTTCTCAAGCCCACTTCTGAATTGTGCCAGTGTTTCCATCGTACGAGGGAATCCTTTATGTCTGCTACCTTGCCACCTACCAGCCAGTCCTCTGTGAAATTTTCCTTGATTCTCTGCTGCTGTTCCATGTCATCCATCATGGTGTGTCTTGTCGTCTGCCACTTGCACAGAATCTCTGCCTGGATCAATGTCCTTGTCCTCGTCGCCCGAACCGTCTCCCTCGGAGTTGAAAGACCATCAATTGTTCTGCTGCACCTTTCTTTCCATAAAGGCCAGAGTGTTACATTTCTGATCATTCCAAACCAGATCTTCTCGGACTTGTTGAAGTGACCACTGAGAAGGGATATTAGTCCATAGGAGGAGTTGGATGGGGTGTTCAGGGAGGGGGCGTCGGGAAAGGGGAACCCCAGAGGTCCGATGCCCTGGCGGGCCTGGCCCAGTGTTCCATCGCTTCTCTACAACGTACAAAAAACATACCACACATAAGTCTGAACTGTCCGTGTCTTTCTTGCTTCTTCTGATGTGCAACCATTGGTTGACAGGTAGTGCTGCATATGCGATAAGCCATTGGAGGCTTCTGACTTCGACCAGCCGGATTGATTAATTTTTTTCCCACAGTAGCTGGAACAATTACACGCTTATTTGTACTCGGTTTTTCAGTGCTTGCTCCGAACCAGTGAAAATTGTATAAGCAATGTTCGATCAGCAGGAAACCACAAAAAAGTATGTCCGCTCGCCCTAGCCAGCGACCGCCGAGCTGTTTGGGATCCTCAGAGACTTTGTGAGATCTGAGTGGCTTCCTAGCTGATTAACTTCAGCCATCTATTTTTAATTGTGGGATCTGGATGCTTAGTTTTGAGGAGGAGGTTGTAACCCAGTTTACCTGTGCATTCTTGGATGAGTACGTTTGTTCTGAAAATTTTGCTTCTGCCTGGTGTCCAGGGCCCATTCTTCTGGGTCGAATTCCAAGTGCTGAATTGCCGCATCCATTCTGAAGATCGTTTTTGCCCATCACCCCAGCTCTCTTACTTTCCTGAGCACGAATCGGTTTAGAAATTAGAACTGTTCTTTCCACCCCATTGCTCAAAATGGATGCAAGGCCTTGAGTTGGAGTGATTGGGAACGAGGTAAACACAGCCAGGGTGTCCGATCCCTGCTGTTTATGAGAGAATTAATAGGCCCTCGAGGGAGTTGATTCCTAGTGCCCAATGCCCATACCTTTTCCCTTGAATTCCTGAAGTTGTCCAAGGTGGTGCTGCACCCTTCTTTCCATGTAGCCCACAGTGGGAGCTCCCTGATCATCCGCCACCACAACCTTTCATGCTTGATGAAGAAGGACAGGAGGACCCATTTTTCAGCAGGTGATGCTCCCCACCAATATATGTAGCCTCTCCCCGGGTGCTAGCGGTGTCTGCTTTTACCAGCACCACTAGCACTGGAGGGAGTTTTTCAGTATTCAAAAAAAAAAAAAAAAAAAAAAAAAAAGCAGTTTGCAAGAGCCTAAGTTTTTTCAAAGAAGA
>BFEA01000317.1:942326-957483 GCA_003427395.1 Chara braunii | reverse complement strand
CGCAACGGCAATAGCAGCAGCAGCGGCCGAGGGGGGGGGAGAGGGGGAGGGGGGGGGGAAGGGGGGGGTGAAGGTTTGCTGGTGTGGGAGGACATCCAGCACATATGTAGGACTGAATAGACGACCCCCAGAAAATGTCAAAGACATCCCCTGGCTCATAATGTAAAAGGAGCAGCTGGTACAATCCAAGTTTGGGTCTGTAAGATACCATCCTCATAGGCATAGAGTAACCTGAGTGGCTTCACTACTATTCCTGTGATCCAACTCTGCACGGAATTGAACCTGCGATCTAGGGCTTAACAGCTGGGTGGCTTAGTCACTGCAACCATGGCAAGGTGCTTAAAAGTGGAACCATGCCACCCCACCCCGGCATGGTTGCAGTGCAGTGACTCACTCTTGCACACGACACCCCTCGAGACCCTCCTGCAGGTGGGAATACTCAGGCCCTCACACAGCCACCTGGCCTGTGACTCTGCATACAATTTCCCAGCTAGTTACGACATTGAGTACATTTTCAGTGCCAAATGTGGGATAGCAGTAGGCGCAGGCCAATGACCAGCGAGGGTTTAGGGTTGTATTAACAACAGGGTAAGGCAGGACTAGAAGGAAGACTATGGTAGCTGTGAACTGTTGTTTGTGAATGTTTATTTCGGGGGCACTTTGATGGGGGAGGGATCTGGATTATGTATGGGCCTAATTGACAGTTAATCCTTCCTTATAGGTAGCGAATTACTAGCAATCAATGCGGGGAAGCGCGGTGAAGGTTTCCTGGGCCGTAACGCAGGGAAACGTGGTGAAGGTTGAAAAAGTATTCTTTCATAAGGGACGCTGGGCCCGGTTCCAAACACGTGCTGCTTCCCACGAACAGAATGGAGTTGTGTTTTTCAACAAAAAAAAAGGGAGGGTAAATTAGTAAAAAATTACTAAATTTTCAGTGCTATTCCTGTGATTCGGCTTAAACCTGACTGGGCCTCGAACACAGCACCTTTGTACTGCAACTCAGGCATGCGATCGCATGAGCTGCCACAGGGGAACAAATTAAACTCTATCCCCTTCAATTCAATTTCTTGCTAACTACAATAGTGCTATCTGAGCTGTGATTAAACCACCGGTACTTCCTAAAGTTGTGCCCATATACAAGCCCCGATTTTAGGAAATGTATGGGCCACTACAGGAGTGCCCAAATTCATCCGACTAGAAACGTTTCTACTCTATTTTTTTCCGCGGTCGATAGCTGGGCCAAGTACTGGTGGTTGAAGCCACCACTCCATCCAAGCTGAATTGACAAACCAAGAGTCGCATTTTTCCGAGCCTAGAATTTTTTTTCCTTTTTTCTTTAAAAGAAATTGGGCCATTTCTCGATTTATGTTTGTCATTCTTGAGCAGGGGCCATGCTAATCTACTCTGTATCGTTCCAAATTTTAACAGATCGCAAAGTACTCTAAGCCTAGAATCTACAGTGATGGCGTTGGGAAAAAATCTACAGTTGCCCCTCCCCACTGAGCCTCTACTGGGCCTGGGCACTGTAGATTTCGGCCAGGTACTCGTGTACGAGCAAAACCTACAGTGCCTCCTGTGGATGGGCTGTTGGTTTAAGCTACCACTCGCTCCACCTGCCAGAGAAAATTTATGCCGGCTATCTTGGAGGCCATACAACAAATCGATTGGCATTTGAAAGCCAAACGAACAGCCAGGTGGTGGTGCCGATGGGACATTTGCATCTGCCACTCAATCCAACCGGGCTCAGTCTTGGTTTTCTGTTCTGAGACAACCGTGGTGCAATGAAGCGCGATATCAACACAATGCATGAATCTCAGGATGCTCAATCATTGAGAATTTTGGAGAGAGCAAGAGAACCAGAGTTCAGACAAGGAGCAGAAGAAAAAGAGGAGGAGGGGAGTTTCCAATGGTAGTCAATAAGTACAATGTCTGGTCTCGCCTTCCATCTTCTTCCTCTAGGCTTCTTCCCTCTCTTCTTGCCAACCAACAATATTCAGCTTATACCTCTACTGATGATGCAGCCCATATGTCTCTCACAAGACCTCACCAGTTGTTTAAGCCACTCTCAAAGCATTTCGAATCAGGCACAATGAAGAACAACACCAGTCCACAAAATGATGGCCTTCAGAGGCACAAAGCAGTCTCCCCAGACACGGCAACACCACGAGGTCAGTCCAGGTAAGCCTCTTTGTCTCCCTCACCGCTCTCCGCTCTGGACAGGATGTCATCATCCCTCATAGACAACTATCTCACTCTCATGTTAAGCTGTGGCATACCGCACAGTCCATCCTAACTATGGCTATTCTCGTTGTGTCTGCCTTCTTCCAGCGCTAGCGCTCCAGCAGCAGTGCAAGACAGAATGAATGCACGACCTAAGCGTACACCAATTGCTCTATTTCCTCTTCTATTGGTATGACATGCTGTGCCTTTCTCTCGACTACATTTTCTGTAGTTCGGGTCCTCTGACAGCGTCTGATTCCAGCCTCAAACCAATCCTCGAACCGTACTTTGTCCCCGGTCACCTCTGCTTGAAAGCCCTGTCCTAGATGCTGTTGTTCAAACTATTTTTCTTCTCTTCTTGTCAGGTGATTTTGCATTTGGCGTAGCCAGCTGTTCCAGATGACCAGTGTCTCAGTCTCAACTGTTTCTTCTATTATAGAAAGTTTTTCTCTATTTGATATGTGAGTGCCACTGAATGTGCCTTAACATCATCCCTTCCATATCGCCCACAATGTGGCCTTCCGAAACCCTATCCCTTAAAGCGCATCGGCCATGGGGCATTGGTTGAACGAAGGAGTTGCAATTGTGTGACAGCCGTTTGATCACGCGGATCGTCGGTGCAACACGTGTTTGGGCACTGTGTTTCAACGTGCGGCAGTGGATGTGGTTGTGTCGTCTGTCTGGCATATGGTAGGAAGACCATCGATCTGTGCGGATATCTTGTGAGGTCTGATCGTCCGATTGTGGAATTCGTCGTGTACATTTGGTTCATTGTCATGTTTTTGTTCGTTTTACTGAAGGAAACATAGTATTTTTGTCGTTTGCATGTTCTTTTTTGTTTCTGGGTTAGTGGGAACTTAGTACTGAGGAAAACATAGTGCGAGGATCTGGGTCCTCGGCAGGCCTAAGGGCCCCCTGTTGCATCTGTGCCCGCCCTAAGTGAAGGCGGGCCTAACCAATTACGAGAGGCCCTCAGCTGTCAATTTCGTATTTGGGGTCCAGGCAGTTTCATCGTGCTAGTTGGTTGAGGAAAACACAGGCCGAGAAGCAAGGAAATTCCACGGCCTTCCAGGCTCTTCCGAAAGCACAGGCTCTGGACGAGATTCGCAGCCTCATACGCAGACAGTTGGGAGGCCCAACCCAATGAGGCCCAGTAGCTGCACCAGAGGCGCAGCATCTTGGGGCCTACAGGAAGCTTCTGGGCGCAGGCCCAGGCCAGCCAGGCTGCGAAGGCAGGCCAGCTCTTTCCATATAGGAAAGAGCTCGCTGCCAGGCCATTCATTCGGGCACTCGCATGCTGGCGGCAGTGCTGCTGGAGCTGAAGCTCGTGGGCTGCTGCTAGCGCTGACAGGCGAGGTGCTAGCACGTGCGGTCGTGCAGGGAGCAGGGCGCTGCTGAGGGCAACGCCATAGCCCAGCCTCCATAGCTGGCGGGTTTGGATGTACAGTGAGGCGCAGGGGTGGTCTTCGGGTATTCTACAAGCGAAGACGTGGGAGAGAGTCAGGGGAGAGAGAGAAGGATGATGATGATGATGATGTGAGGGCACATACCTGGTATTGGCGATGGTTTTGCGTGGGCGACATCTTCAAGTACTTCGGAGGCTGCTGACATCAACAGTTGCATTGTCAATTAGTAGGCTAGTAGTAGCTGTGTAGGGAGTAGGCTGGGCGCCGAGCGCCAAGTAGGGAGATAGGGACTGGATACATATGTTGGTGGTGGCGAGAGCAAGCTCTTATTGACATTGGCTTTCAGTGCTGCTATTCTCCATTGGTGTCATATTGGCTACTTTCTGAACACTGTGATACGATCTGGCTTTCAATGTGATTGTGCAATCTGATTATTGTCATCTCGCTACTGTTCATTTTCCTTGCAATAGTATTTTTGTCGTCGATTCCGTAATGTTGGGCTCAGGGGGATTTCAACCCCGGACCCGACACAAGTGTGCAGCAAGAACAAGTTGTCTTTATTTTTCCCGAGGTTGCTGCCTGTCAGATTCAAACCTGGGACCTCCAAAGTAAGCATACTGTAAGGTGCTCTTGGACACAGAACCCTGTAGGACCTAGACATCTAGAACTCTCTAGGCCAGAGCCATGAAGGACTGTGTAGGTCCAGGCAAAATAGCGGGAAAAAAAAGTGACGAGCTCGGACGCATAGAACCCTGTACTACCTGTAGGACCTAGACATCTAGAACTCTCTAGGCCACAGCATGGGTCGGGAAGAAGAAAAGGCATACCTGGAGAACCTGCAATTGAGAAATGAGAAGTAAGGGAGAGGCAAAAGCAAAGGGAGAAGGGGTGACTCAGGCCAAATGAAAAGAAAAGCCAGAAATGAGGAAGATGAGATCAAAGGATCGTCAGCAGCACCTGACTCAAAGAAGAGCAGAGAAGTAAACTCAGAAAAGGAAGAAGGAAGCAGTAAAATTCTCCTGGACACTCTATCAACAGGGAGGATGTCTGAGGACATTTAGGAAGCACCTGGGGATGAAGATCCAGTCAGCACACTTGAATGGCTGGAGAAATGCATTGTATCTCTCAAGTCAGGCAGGGAGCTGGATCTGAAAATTCGCCTGGCACATGCCAGGCACATAAGTAATTTCAAAAAGACCACTGCAGCAGAAAATGCGGTTGGATTCCCAACCTCCTCAAATCCATTTGATGCACTGCAACCTGAGAACAATTTTTCTGAGTGTTTGGCACTGTGTGAAGAACAAGCCCTCAAGGGGCAATATCAGACATCACATTGTTCTGGGCTGAGGCCCCCAGCAAGCCAAGTGCCCTCCCTAAGTGAAGGCGGGCCTGAATATTCGTCAAAGGCAAAATTCGACATTTCCATATGTGGGTATTCAGGCTCTCGCAGCACGCCAGTTGGTTGGGTAGACACGTGAGCCTCACATTGCTGCGTCATACAGTTGGCCCAGGCCTTGAAGAGTTGCGCCTGGGCACACATACACAAAGCAGGGCCGATACATTGGGAAGCAGGCCTTTGGCCTTTGCAAAAGCAGTAGTGCCGACGCACCTGCCTGGGAGCCCTGCACAGATGCAGCAAACAGCCCAAGTCCGGCGACTCAGGCCGTGCCTAACTGCAAAGGGCCCAGGCCCTCAACTGTAGTCTCGGGCCTCGGCTCAGGGTCTGGGACCCAACCGGAAGCTACTGGAAGCTTCCAGCCAAGCCACACGCAGCACCCAGGAGGCTGCCACTTCCACAAAAGGAGTGAGGCACCCCAGGCTAGGCATTCTGGCCAGTGCTGGCAATGCAGAAGTGCTGCTGCGCTATCGCTTGATGCTGCGCTGCTGCCAAGGGCGCTGATGGGGCGCGTAGAGGTGAAGTGGGGCGCTGCAGGGCAGCGGGGCGCAGCCGGCCATAGCCGGGCTGCTGGGCGCCAGGGGGTAATGCGGGCGATCGAGTGGTCTTCAGGGAAGGAGGCGAGGGTGGGGTAATCAAGGTCTGATTGAGGGTGACGAGATACGTACCTGGTGCATGAAGAGAGGTCGGCTATGGAGTTGACAGTCATGTACATTGGTCTTTGAGAGTCGAACTGAGCCTGTTGCGTGAACCAGCTGTATGTAGGATAGTCGGGCAGAGTAGGTTGGGCGCTGGGCGCCAGACAGAGAGGAGTGACTTTGGATACTGTGTTGGTGTGGCCTACGGGCTTGGACATTGGCTCATTACTTCATTGTATTGCTCTATATGGATGGTTACTCGGTGCATTTTGTACTCTCTGCTTGGATACGACTACCTTGACATCTGTGTGACTTCGCAACTTGGTTTTCTGTATATCGTTCACACTCATATTCCTTGCAATTTGGTGTCAGAGCTGGTTCGTGATTGCTGCTTACCTGGCACCGGCGACATTGTTACTTGGTGCGCTGACGATGCTTCATGTGGAGTAAGGATACTTTGGCGCTGGTTG
Organism: Chara braunii; assembly: GCA_003427395.1. NCBI lineage: Eukaryota > Viridiplantae > Streptophyta > Charophyceae > Charales > Characeae > Chara > Chara braunii. The sequence goes on along the minus strand of BFEA01000317.1, from coordinate 951,353 downwards.
ATTAGCAGGGCCTAGGTGGAGAGGCCGGCTGCTGGAAGGTTGTGGTGACAGCGTGGGAGATGTGGCGACAGTGGGTGTATGGATTTTGGACTCGTTACCCAGGGCCTCAAAATGGGGGTCCCCGTTAACCATTTGTGTTTTGGCTGAGGTGGCACTGCATTGCGTTGTGGGTGGTACCAAGGCTAATGACCGGTTATCGAAATGCACGTCGGCCCAATTGGTGAGAAATCTGTGGTTGGGGGCAGCTATTTCCAGGTACGTTATTCCCATTCCTTATCTACCCTCTCAATCTCTTCTTACCGTGAGGAAGTGAGTCCAATTTGAGTGTCCTCTCTTTTGAAAGGAGTCTTGTGCGCTCTATCTTGAGAGACGACATTCTTCCCCGTGGCGCATCTGGCAGGAGAGGGCGGTGCCTCTGAAGGGCCCTGGTCGAAGCACGGGTCACGGTCACCATGCCAACCCATGGGAGTAGTACATGCAGGCCATGCTGCTTCGTCCATTGAGGCTTTTTGCTGCGCTGATAGAAGGGGTGTGTAGACTGACCAATCCTACGTAGACGCTTCCAGACCGTCTATAAACATTTCTGGTTGGGGTCTAAACTGTCCACTGGCTGTGATCGTCATCCTGATTGCGACGTTAAAGAATTCCTGAGGACTCTCGAGGGCTGTCCTTAAATTGCCTCTTGATCAGCCAGATCAGTCAGATGTAAGGCTCGTTGCACGCGAGGGTAAATAAAGGGCAGGCTGGTCATAAGCATACTTCTTGGGCACAGGGGTGGGCCGTGGTTGCACACCTTAAACACCGCAGCTTGATGATTCTCATAGGAACGTTGGATATAGGGGAAGGAGATTCCAATTGTGCACTCAACTAAACATCACTACTTTGCCCATTTTGCATACATTTGCTCGCTGTAGTTGATTTTTATTTTGATTAATTGGTTGACAAACTGATGACACCTAACAGACAGCCAAGAGTAGAATTGTAATCTACCATAGTCAGTTCTTCTCAATGCTTCTGTACATATTAATCAAGATAAGAAGTTAGACTACAGGTGTACAGTTTGTGTAGGTGTTGTTGATGCCGCTTGACTAGTAGTCTAGGTAACTCGCCGGACATCACTTATTTTATTTATTATTAGAACCGGTCAGACGCATGTTGCGGTAAGTCCCAAAGAGGACATTAGTGCAGACAGCGTCTGCCTAGCCCATGAGTGGATCACAAGGTGCGGAAGGGACAACTGACGATAGGAGCCAGACACGACGGGAGACCGGTAGGATACCCATTGTGTTCGAGGTTCTACTACGAGGAGACGAGAGAAGGCTTAGGGCCAAAGCAAGGGCCTGCAATCTAGAGACTGCAAGAGAAGCAGCAGCGGCAGCTGAACGAGCGTTGGCAGCAGCAGCAGCTAGCGCGGTAGCAATGGCTACCTCTTCATCCACCTCTGCTGGTCAGAGTTTGGGTATGCCACCCAACACGACCAGTTCACAGTCCATCTCCAGTACGTCAGGAGCTGGCACTAGTCAGATGGCGGGTTCGCAGTTCAGCTCGCCACCTCCACGCACCCGCGAGCAGATGAAGCTCCAACAAGTAGAAAGGATTCACTTAAGGCTAGAGGAGGAACTCAGACAGGCTACTAAAAGAGAAAGGAGTGACAAACTAGACGGTAGGGTGGCAAACAAGGCTGCACTTGAGGGGTTAGATGACTCGACCCTTAGCAATAATGAAAAGATTCTTAAGGCAAGCATCCTGTCCATGCACGCATACATGGACAGTAAACTGGATACAATCCAGGACACCTTGGACCAGATCCTGAACGCCATGCACAAGCCAGGAACCAGGCCAGAAGTCTTGCCATCGCTGCCATTCTCAACGATGACAGGCCCCTATGCCGCTCAGTCCCGACCACCACCAAGTGGTACATCAACAGCAGCCCTTTCTCAAACTGTTGCTTCTTCATCTTCCGGTCCAGCGACTGGTGCTACACCACAGTCACCACCTGTCTCGCCAGCGGGACAACAATTTCTTTGGTATCCCAAGACCCCCCTGAAACCACCTCCAACCTTCTCAGGAGACAAGAAGGATGAGGCTCTGGACACGTGGTTGAGAACGGTTCCAGTATGGGTGAGGGCAAAGAGGACATTGGTAGAAGAGGAAGTGATTATTGTTGCATCCTACTTAGAGGGTTCAGTAGCTCGCTGGCTAAATGGATTGGTAGCTTCAAAGGGGTTCGGCAGGAACATGGGTGATTGGGCGGAGACCCACACCCTAGAAAGCTTTATGGATTTAGTGGAAGCACGATGGCACAACCCTCAGCAGGCACATATTGCCACTGATGGGTTATTAAAGCTTGATGCTAGGAAGTACAAGTCAATGCGTGAGCTTACCACGACCGTAGAGCGCTTGATCGCTGTCCCAGGAGTGGAGTACAATCCACATATCTTATTGACCATGTTCTTGAGATGTCTTCCCACAGACATCGAGAACTTACTGGCCAACGAGGCTCGGTTAGAGTATCATATGTTTCAGACATTTAGCAAGAAGGCCCTAGATTTAGAGGCTGCACTGGGTAGTCCTCAGACCCCTTCTATGGACGGGAAAAAGAAGAAGATTCCACAGGGATGGAAGAAGAAGGGTAGTCGATTGATGGTTGATTCCGAAGCGAATCAAACTGAAATCGATGACGTTTCTGAACTTGTGGAGGGTACAGAGTTAGACGGCGAGGAGAGTGCTGAGGGTAGCAACCTCGCCGCAATAGTTAAGACTAAGGCAGCGGGCCGCGGTAAGGGTGGTCAGCAAAGGAGTCAGGGCCAAGCCACCAACCCAAACAAAATAGCAGCTTGGGTTAGGGCAGGCTTGGATCAAGAAGTGTGGCGTGCTTGCATAAATTGTGGCGAGTACGGCCATACGCAGTTTAAGTGCAAGAACCCGAAGGTCTCGCAGAAGATCCCTCCTAAGGGTGGGTTTCCTTCTTCTCAATCTGGGGCCTCTACGAGCTCCAACTCGGAAAACACTTAGGGCCGGTAGAAGATGTATCTGCATCTACTCTCGTTGAAGCGGGTGATGTACCCTCCCCGGTTCAAGAGTTGGCTAAAGCTATTGACTCCTTAGTCACCCCGCAGACGCATCCGGACCAAACTATACTGTTGGATGTGTCTGAAGCCCTAGAGGACCTTCAAGGTGAGTGGTCGGCAAGGGACCCTCGTGAGTCCTGGGTGGCATTGAGTAGAGGTCCTAGAGGGGAGCATTTGTTGTGGAAGTTGGTGTGAGTGGTCGCAAGTGCGGCGCCTTCGTAGACATTGGCTCCACGCGAAACTTCATAAGTTGTGACTGCGTTGACAGACTGTGCCTCAAGGACCAGGTGCAGCGCCTTAGTAGACCAGTAGCATCTACTTTGGCCAAGAAAGAGTGCATGTTGGTGGAGGACTACATTAAAGATGTAGTCTGCACTTTCTCCTACCCAGGAGGAAAGATAACCCATAAGATATCATTCTTGGTGGCCCTTTGACGTATTGTTGGGCATGTACTACCTCGAGGTTGCCAAGCCCCAGTTTGACTGGGACAAGAAGGCGTTGAAGCACGAGTTGCCTACTGGGAGGACCATTAGACTGGCCAAGTATAAAGCCAGTAGGTTAATAGACTCCTATGGGTGCTTATGCGCATCTTCCTTCTATAGCTATTATAAACAGAACCAAGAGGAAGGAATGTACTTAGTCTATGTCTCTGAGAAAGGGGAGGTCGTTAAAACACCCCCAGAGATAAAGACAATCGTCGCTAAGTACCCTGATCTGTTCGAGGAGCCCTCAGGAGTCGTAGACAGGGAGGTTGTCCATGCCATAGAGATCATCCCAGGTAGCAAGACACCTAAAAGGAGAATCTATAGGATGGCTCCGGTCGAGTTGGACGAGCTTTGTCGGCAACTGAAAGAGCTCACAGAAAAGGGTTGGATTCGGCCTAGCACTTCCCCCTTTGGCTCACCAGTCCTGTTTGTTCCAAAGAAAGGGGGAACACTAAGGATGTGCATTGATTATAGAGGTCTCAATGCCATCACCGTTAAGAACGCAGAGCCTCTACCACGCATCGACGACCTATTGGATAGGGTGCAGGGATGTAAGTATTATACAAAGATAGACTTAAAATTCAGCTACCATCAGATTGCCATAAGATCATAGGACCAGCACAAAACCACATTTCAGACCAGGTACGGTTTGTATGAGTTTGTGGTGATGCCCTTTGGCCTCTGCAATGCGTCGGGTACATTCCAGCATGCCATGAATAGGATCTTCCATGACTACTTGGATAAGTTCGTCGTCGTGTATCTCGATGATATACTTATCTTTAGTAGAACTGTCGAGGAACATGCTTAATATGTAGACAAAGTACTATCACTCCTTCAACAACACAAGTATAAGATAAACGCAGAGAAATGCGAGTTCGGTCGCACTGGAATCTTGTACTTGGGTCATGAAGTATCCGCGGACGGGATTAGGCCCGAAGATGCGAAGGTGGCTAGCATTAGGGGGACTGGCCACGACCCCAGTCTATGACTGAGGTCAGATCATTCTTGGGAATGTGTGGTTATTACCGCAATTTCGTCACATTGCGGGTACTGCGGATCCGCTGCGATCCACCTTTATTGGTGGACTTCACCGGTATTACCTAAAGGTTGTGTTTTAACGAGATGTCGTTTCGCCTCCTGTCCCCAATTAATTGGGTAATCTGCCTCTTTCAATTCAAACCTAGGTGAGCATATCCACCACCCGGTAAAGAACTATAGTACGATCGCATCTCCCTTGACTGATCTAACTCGACTTGACACACCACTGGACCGACGAGTGTAAGGTAGCTTTCAAGCGTTTGAAGCATGCTCTCACACACCATGAGGTTCTCATGGTACCCGGCCCGCAAAGGCCATTTATTGTAACCACTGACGCTAGCCAATACGGCATTGGCGCAGTGCTGGCTCAACAGGAAAGGAAAAAGTTGAGACCGGTCGAGTACATGAGCAAAAATATGCCATCAAAAAAGTTGGCGAAGTCCACCTACGAAAGGAAACTCTACGCTCTTTACAAGGCACTTGTCCACTGGAGGCACTATATGTTAGGAAGGTTCTTTTACCTGAGAACTGGCCATCAAACCCTCAAGTGGATCAAGACACAACCCGTTGTAGGGCCAAACCCCGGCAGACTTTCGAGCCTTGGTCGACCCTACTGCGGGTCCCAGCTGGCTCGGCCCGCCCACGGTGCTCAGGGCGCGGGCCGTTCGTCCCAGGGTCACCCCCACCTAGTGCTTTGAGATGGATGGGGGTGGGCCATCGAGCGAGAGAGCTTTGACATTGGGGATATAGCTCAGCCCTCACGTCGGGTGGCAGTCTCGCTGGTCATTCCGCAAATGCTGATTTTTTTTTCTGATTCTTGGTTGTGTTCTCAAGCAAGTGCTCCTTCCAATACGCAAACAGTCCAGGGGGTCTTTGAGAGTCCTTCTTCTTTCGTGCGCAGGCTAAGCGTCATCCTTAGACCACGCACCTTTTCGCTAAGCATAGCAATCCTACGGTGTCATCAGGGTGCGGCAACGCCGTCTTGCCCCTCGCCTCTACGCACTCCTCGTGTCTCATGCATTCCATCCATCGTTATTGGAGCAGGCCTCTTAGTCCTTCCGGGCCCTTCACATGCATGCACAGGCTACTTCACAGTCCGATCAACAAAAGACTCACTCCTTTCCTTCATTCACACTCCAAAACTCATGCACAAAGGTCTCTCTCATGGTTCGGTTTTACACTAAGGGACCCGTAGCCCCTTAGCCCCCTCTTCCCTTTTTCCTTTGCCGCCCAGTTTCTCCCGGTCCGGTCTCTCAAGACATTCCAAGACTTTACTTACCTACACAATCCCACACGAAAGCAAAGACAGATACAATCCCCATTGGGGTCAACCCATAGCCCTTCCCGCATGCCTAACTTTCCTTTTCCTTGGCTTCTCATTTTTCTCCTTTCTTAGCTCAATCCGTCCATCCTCTTCTCATAGTCATGCAGTCGGGGAAATGGTTGAGTCAAACTGACCTTGCTTTAAGTACCAACTTGGTCCAATCCTTTTTCCTAGAGTTGACTCCTCTTAATTGCTCACGTGTCTCTTCCTTTTCTTTCTCGGCGGCATAAGGGACCGACAACCCTTCCCTTGCCCACTTTCTCCGCCAAGTGAGGACAAATTATTTTCACCGTTCCCCCCCTGGCAATGTAACAAGTGAGTGGGAGTGGTTAGTTATATGCCAAGTGGTGGAAGGGATGAGGGGGTTGAGGGGGCCGAAGTATGAGGCAGTGGAACGAGAGAGAGAGAGAGAGAGAGAGAGAGAGAGAGAGAGAGAGAGAGAGAGAGAGAGAGAGTTCCAGAGAGAGTTCCAGAGAGAGAGAGAGAGAGAGCGAGAGAGAGAGAGAGAGAGAGAGAGAGAGAGAGAGAGAGAGAGAGAGAGAGAGAGAGAGAGAAGAGGGAGAGAGAGTGAGGGAGAGAGAGAGAGAGAAAGGGTGAGAGAGAGAAAGAACTCCCTAATCCTAATCAGGCCTTACCCTTGCTTGACTTACCCTCCCCTGTTCAAGATTTGAACCGATTCATCATGGAGTGAGGGAAGACTGAACTGCACCGTTTAGTCTAGAGCACGCACATGTGCGAGATTAGGGAGGCGACTAGGAAAAACCGACACATTACCAACTGAAGAAAGGACTGAACTGCAGCAAAAGACCCACAATACACACATACATGAATCATGGAACAACTAGGAAGAAACCGCCAAATTACTAAGTGAAGGAAAGGCTGAACAGCAGCAAAAGACCCACAACCCACACATACATGAGTCACAAAACAACTAGGAAGCAACCGCCACATTACTAAGTGAAGGAAAGGTTGAACAACAGCAAAAGACCCACAACACATACATACATGAGTCACGAAACAACTAGGAAGCAACTGCCACATTACTAAGTGAAGGAAAGGTTGAACAACAACAAAAGACCCACAACACATACATACATGAGTCACGGAACAGCTAGGAAGCAACCGCCACATTACTAAGTGAAGGAAAGACTGAACAGTAGTAAAACACTTGCACCACATACATACATGAATCACGGAACAGCTAGGGAGCAACCGCCACATTACTAAGTGAAGGACAGACTAAACATCAGCAAAAGACCTGCACCAAATACATACATGGATCACAGAACAGCTAGGGAGCAACCGCCAAATTACTAAGTGAAGGCAAGACTGAACAACAGTAAAAGAACCTTCACCACATACATACATGGATCACGGAACAGCTAGGGAGCAACCGCCACATTACTAAGTGAAGGCAAAACTGAACAGCAGTAAAAGAACCCACAGCAGTAACAACCAAGTGTCGGTCACCCATCCCACATCAGTAGCAGCCAAGTGTCGGTCACCCATCCTACAGAAGTAGCAGCCAAGTATCAATCGCCCATCCCACAGCAGTAGCAGCCAAGCGCCGATCACCCATCCCACAGAAGTAGCAGCCAAGTGTTAGTCACCCATCCCACAGCAGTAGCAGCCCAGTGTCGGTCACCCATCCCACCGCGGTAGCAGTCAAGTGCGGACCGGACAATTGTCAAGGCATGAACTTGACAAATGAGGGTGTGAGTAGTGAGAACAGATGTACATGCGTAGTAGAACAGCCAAGTGGGAATCGGAACACTACCAAAGCCATGAACTTGACAAAGTGAGGGCGTGAGTGGTAGGAACACATGCCCATGAGAAGTTGAACAGCCAAGCGGGAATCGGAACACTACCAAATGCATGAACTTGACAAAATGAGGGTGTGAATAGTGAAAGCACATGTATAAGAGTAGTAGAACAACCAAGTGTGAAACGGAACACTACCCAAGGCATGGACTTGACAAAATGAGAGTGTAAGTAGTGAAAGGACTTGGGTATGAGTAGTAGAACAGCCAAGTGTGAAACGAAGCATTACCAAAGGCATGAACTTGACAAAGTGAGAGTGTGAATAGTAAAAGCACATGTGTACGAGTAGTGGAACAGCCAAGTGTGAAACGAAACACTACCAAATGCACGAACTTGACAAAATGAGGGCGTGAGTAGTGAAAGCACATGTATATCAATAGTAGAACAGCCAAGTGTGAAACGAAACACTACCAAATGCATGATCTTGACAAAATGAGAGTGTGAGTAGTGAAAGCACATATGTACGAGTAGTAGAACAGCCAAGTGTGAAACGGAACACTACCAAATGCATGAACTTGACAAAATGAGGGTGTGAGTAGTGAAAGCACATGTACGTGAGTAGTAGAACAACCAAGTGTGAAACGGAACATTACCAAAGACATGAACTTGACAAACAGAGAGTGTAAGTAGTGAAAGCACATGTCTATGAGTAGTAGAACAGTCAAGTGTGAAACGGAGCATTACCAAAGGCATAAACTTGACAAAGTGAGAGTGTGAGTAGTGAAGCACATGTGTATGAGTAGTAGAACAGCCAAGTGTGAAACGGAACACTGCCAAATGCACGAACTTGACAAAATGAGGGCGTGAGTAGTGAAAGCACATGTCTATGATTAGTAGAACAGCCAAGTGTGAAACGGAACACTACCAAAGGCATGAACTTGACAAAACGAGAGGGTGAGTAGTGACAACACATGTCAATGAGTAGTAGAACAACCAAGTGTGAGACGGAACACCACCAAAGGCATGAACTTGACAAAATGAGAGGGTGTTACATGCTGTACAGGCCCCAACCTGTTTCCCTACAGGGAAACTTCCAGGCTCTTGCCTGGAAGCTTCCTTCTGACAGGGCCTACAGGCCCCAGCCTGTTTCCCTACAGGGAAACTTCCAGGCTCTTGCCTGGAAGCTTCCTTTTGACAGGGCCTACAGGCCCCAGCCTGTCTCCCTACAGGGAAACTTCCAGGCTCTTGCCTGGAAGCTTCCGCAGGGTCTAGGCCAGGGAGGCATTGGCAAGAGCGGCCTCCTGCGCATAGGGCATTGGCACGACCAGCCTCCTGCACGGGCCAGCAC
>BFEA01000317.1:911242-932166 GCA_003427395.1 Chara braunii | reverse complement strand
CACACTGCAGTTCCTCGGTTATTACGAACATCACATATCTGTGCATGTAACAGAGGGTGAGTAGTGAAAGCACATGTGTATAAGTAGTAGAACAACCAAGTGTAAAACGGAACACTACCAAATGCATGATCTTGACAAAATGAGAGTGTGAGTAGTGAAAGCACATGCATGTGAGTAGTAGAACAACCAAGCGTGAAACGGAACACTACCAAAGGCATGAACTTGACAAAATGAGAGTGTAAGTGGTGAAAGCACATGTGTATGAGTAGTAGAACAGCCAAGTGTGAAACGAAGCATTACCAACGGCATGAACTTGACAAAATTAGAGTGTGAGTAATGGAAGCACATGTGTATGCGTAGTAGAAAAGCCAAGTATGAAACGTAACACTACCAAAGGCATGAACTTGACAAAATGAGAGTGTGAGTAGTGGAAGCACATGTGTATGAGTAGTAGGACAACTAAGTGTGAAACGGAGCACTACCAAATGCATGAACTTGACAAAATGAGGGTGTGAGTAGTGAAAGCACATGCACATGAGTAGTTGAACAACCAAGTGAGAATCGGAACATTACCAAATTGCATGTAGCTGTCTCTTATACACATCTAGATGTGTATAAGAGACAGGTGTATGCGTAGTAGAAAAGCCAAGTATGAAACGTAACACTACCAAAGGCATGAACTTGACAAAATGAGAGTGTGAGTAGTGGAAGCACATGTGTATGAGTAGTAGGACAGCCAAGTGTGAAACGGAACAGTACCCAATGCATGAAATTGAAAAAATGAGGGTGTGAGTAGTGAAAGCACATGTCTATGAGTAATAGAACAGCCAAGTGTGAAACGGAGCACTGTCATGTGAGAGATGGGTCATGCAAGTGAGTGAGACTTGCTCAAACACATGCTTGAATCCCATGAAGGCAACCAAGAATGCAATGAAACATCATTATGTGAGAGTTGGGTCATGCATGTGAGTGAGACTTGCTCAAACACATGCTTGAAGCCCATGAAGGCAACCAAAAATGCAATGGAACATCATCATGTGAGAGTTGGCCCATGCATGTGAGTGAGACTTGCTCAAACGCATGCTTGAAGTTCATGAATGCAACCAAGAATTCAACGGAACATCATTATGTGAGAGTTGAGTCATGCATGTGAGTGAGACTAGCTCAAACACATGCTTGAAGCTTATGAATACAACCAAGAATTCAACGGAACATCATCATGTGAGAGTTGAGCCATGCATGTGAGTGAGACTTGCTCAAACGCATGCTTGAGGCTCATGAATACAACCAAGAATGAAACGAAATGTCATCACGTGGGAAAATTGAGCAAAGTAGGTGAAAGGAACCATCAAAAACACTAGAACAGGCACAGGCATGGACAAGAGTTGCGATTTGTTCCTAAGTGTCGAAGAGGAGAGAAAGTGAGAAAAGAGTGAGTGTATGTCACCCAAATGCATGAAATCACAAGGGGTGAAGTGGCGATTCACATGGGAATGAAGAAAAGAACAAAACAAGAGATAATCATCATCAAAACACTAGATTAAGCAGAGACAAGAGTTGCGATTTGCTCCTAAGTGAAGAAGAGGAGAGAAAGTGAGAAAAGAGTGAGTGTAACTCACGTAAATGCATGAAATCACAAGGGGGGAAGTAGCGCTTCACATGGGAGTGGAGAAATGGACTAAACAAGAGGTAATCATCGCCTAACCACTAGATTAAGCAAATACAACAGTTGTGATTTGCTCCAAGTGAAGAAGTGGAGAGAAAGTGAGAAAATAGTGAGTGTAACTCACTCAAATGCATGAAATCACAAGGGGGGAAGTAGTGTTTCACATGGGAGTGAAGGAAAGGACAAAACAAGAGATAATCATCATCAAAACACTAGATTGAGTATAACAAGAGTTGCGATTTGCTCCTAAGTGAAGAAGAGGAGAGAAAGTGAGAAAAGAGTGAGTGTACCTCACCCAAATGCATGAAATCTCGAGGGGGGAAGTAGCGCTTCACATGGGAGTGAGGAAATGGACTAAACAACAGGTAATCATCACCTACACACTAGATTAAGAAAAGACAAGAGTTGCGATTTGCTTCTAAGTGAAGAAGTGGAGAGAAAGTGAGAAAAGAGTGAGTGAAACTCACTCAAATGCATAAATCACAATGGGGGAAGTGGCGATTCACATGGAGGTGAAGAATGAGCCCATGGGGAGATCATAAATAGTGTGAAGACTCCCTACCATCTACCCTAAGCTTAGGAAAGTTCCAATGGGGAGAGGGAGAGGGGGTGAAGAAGACGAGAGTGGGATATGGATAAGAGATCATTGGGAGAGTAGGAGAACGAAGGGGAAGAGGAGGAAGATAAAGGAGAAGAAGAAGAAAAAGAAGAAGAAAAAGAATAAGAAGGAGGGGAGGGAGAGAAAGAAGATAAGGGAGGGAGGAGAAGAAGAAGAAGAAGAAGAAGAAGAAGAAGAAGACGAAGAAGAAGAAGAAGAAGAAGAAGAGGAAGAGGAAGAGGATGAAGAAGAGGAAGAAGAAGAAGACGAAGAAGAAGAATTTTCTCCTTTCCACTCACCTTATTGGTGTCTTGGAGATGGAGCACCAACCTTGACGAAGCTTTTCCCTTCTTTGCACAAGTATCACCTTGGCTATGACTTTCTCCTTCCCCAAGTCTTTCTCTTCCTCCTCTCTCAACCCCTCCCAAGCTATGGCAAACTTCCTCCACTATGGCTATGGAGTCCTCCCCTCTAGGAGGCCTAATGAGACTCCCTCTAGCCTCTCGCTCTTCCTCATAGCCTGGGGGCTATGGCGGATCACTTCCCTAGGCCAGCCTCACTACCACTAACCTCTAGAGCTCCCTCCACTAGCTCACAATCTTCTCTAAACTCCCAAACTGGCAGGGGTTCCCCTCTCCTCTCTCCAAGTGAGAAAAGTGTTCTTATGAGCTCACTTGGGCAACATGGGCACTCCTTATGCAAATGTGAGTATGGCGGACTGAATCCTCAGCTTATGTAGGTTGAAAACCAGCACTCCGGCCAGCCCATGGGCCTCCCCATGTGCCTTGAGGTGAACCGAAGTACCCCCAAGGCAAAATTCCACCACTAGGCTCTTCCGGAGATACTCGGGCCTCATTTTGGCCAAGTACATGCAGTCCGAGTGATTGGTACCAACTCAGATTGCTTCTTGGTCTCCTTCAACCTCTTTTTCATTTTCATAATGTTGCCCCCTTGGGTCCTAATGCCCAAGGGGCAGCTTCACTTGAGAGAAAAAGAACTAGCGGGTCTTTTTCTCGATTTTTTCAGTTTCTACCTCATTATTGGTAGGCCGAGGTATTTTCCCATGCCTCGGTACTGTTTCATCCTTGGATTTGGCTAAGATCCAAGACCAACAATGTTTTGTGCCACCCCCAAGTAGTCCTTGCTTCAAATTTAAACCCCTAAGCTCTCCTTTTCAAATTTTGGTGCATCTGGCCCTCTTTTTGGGCCAAATGCACAATTTTGTCTTTTTCTCTCTTTTGTTTCTTTCCATTTTGGGTTGCCAAATCATTCCGGAGTTGACCATTTGGGTAGGCCTCATAAAAAACGGCCATATTCCTTCCTCCATGGATCTGAATCTCAGACCCATGACCCAAACGAAAACCGGTCATTTTCCTTTTGCATTTTCTCTCATTTTTCTTTTTTTTATTTAGATTTTGTGGAGATATTGCCCCAAGGGCCATATCTCTGCAATCCGGATTGCCCTCCTCAATTCTAGGAGGGATGAGGTCACAGTAGGGACTTGCTGTCAGTCCCTACTGTGCAGATCCCGATAGGCCGACACATTCTCCTCCACTTTTTTCTCCCCCTTTGTCTCATTCTCCCTCAATTTTCTCTCATTTTTCTTTTATTTCTGATGTGACAAGTGTCAAGTAGCTGTTGAGTCCTTTTCTAGGCCATGGATCCTTATCCATGGCCAGATTCGGACCCAGCGGTTGGTCGTTATATCTCGGATGACAATAATGACACCCCTATGCTCATAGGGGGCTCCATTTTGTCTCCGTTAATCTCAATTTTGAGCCCCTTTTGCTTCGATTTTCTTTCGACAACCTTTTTTTTTTTGTTCAGTCTCTTGGGACTTTATTTTTTCATGCCTAGCTAGTCTGAGATATCTCGGACTGCTCGGTCACCCTTCCACCATCATTATTTTGCTTTCTTTTCTCTCTCGGCTCTCCCACTTGATCCCACTAGTGTTTGCACTAGTGGTGCTAATATTCTTCACCGTCTAGATCTTGATCTCGACGGTGCCGTTTGCTTTGTGCGGTTATCCCTCATGTTGGCTCATGGTTACCTTGGGACAACTCAAGTCCCCCCCACTCTCCCCGTACTAGTTCCATTTTTTTGTCCCGCCGGTAGTCCCGCCGGCGCGTGTCTCGTTTTTCGATTATTTTTATTTGGGTCCACTTAGTCCCTGACAACGTCCCTTATGATGTCCCATTTTTATTTTGGGACCTCCTTGTCCTTGGTGGTTCCAATATCCCTTCCTTAGGTACCCCATGTGTGCCAATTATTCTTGGCCTCGATATCTCATCTCACGGTTGTCGTTTACCGTCTTTATTTGCCCCATGCCGAAATCACTCTTTCTAGTCTTTTGGGTTTGTCATGGCCCATTTTTTCTTAGCCTAGGCATCCTTATGCAGTCCGATATTTCTCGGATTGCAATTATGGTCATTTTCCTAGTCCCACAGCCCCACAACTTGCCCCAAACTGAAAGAAAATGAAGCGCTCAATTTTCAAGTGCATCCGGGCTCAATATTGGCCCCGGATGCACCTAAAACATATGTTTTCCCTTCCCCATGCAGTCCGTTGTAACTCAGACTGCAATGGGGGTTAATTTTTTAGCCTAATTGCCCCACAACTAGCCCTCAACTGAAAGAAAAAGAAACGACAAACTTCCAAATGTATTCGGACTCAATTTTGGCTCCGGATGCACCTAAAACATGTGTTTTCCCTCCCCTATGTAATCCGTTGTATTTCGGTTGCATGGGGCCTTGATTTTTTTTTATTTTCTCTGCAAAATCAAGAGCAAATCAAAGTCCTTTACAACCGTCATATTCCAGAATGTACCTGGTCACGGATGTATCTCCCCAAGTGGTCGTTTTTTACCGTTAAGGCCTTTTTTTTTTTTTTTTTTTNCTTTTTTTTTTTTTTTTTTTCTCTTTTCTTTTCTTTTCTTTTTCCTCCTTTCTTGGACAGTAGGGACATGCCAATCCCTACTTGTGGCAGTCCCTACTGACGGCCAACTCACTCACTCGCTCTTACTCTTTTTGTCTTATTCTCCCATATTTTTCTTTTCTTTTATTTTTTTTTTCTAGCATGTCAAGTGTCTAGGCCTTTCCTCTTAGTTTTGGCCCTCCCTATGCCCATGGTGCAGTCCGTTACATCTCGAACTACAATAATGGCTTCCTCATGCCAATGGGAGCTTCCTTTTTCCTCTATTTTTCTCCCACAGTAGCCCCTCCTACTCTGATTTTCTCCCGGAGGCCTATTTTTCACATGAAGTCTCTTTTGACTCCATTTTCTTGAGGGAGGCTGATCCGAGATTTTTCGGATTGCTCCCATGCCTCCCACTTCATTATTCTTTATTTTTTCCTTTCTTTTGGCCTTCCCGTTTGTTATCTAGTGCTTGCACTAGTGGTGCTAATATTTTTGGCCGTCAAGATCTCGATCTTAACGGTGCATCTTGTTTTAATTGTTTTCCCCTCATGCCGCTCCGTTGTTTCTCTTGGGACCTTCACGTGTCCCCGCCACCTGTCCCGTTGGTGGTCCCCGGCGCTTTGTCCCGCCGGTGGTCCCCGACACTTTGTCCCATTGGTGGTCCTCGACACTTTGTCCCGCCCGTGGTCCCCGACCCTTTGTCCCGGATACCATTATTTTTACGTAGTCCCACGTTGTCCCTGGTGTCTTTCCTCAAGGTGTCCCACGTTCTTTGGGTGTCTACTGCCCTACGACGGCCCCTTTCCCTTGCCTTTCTTGGGTCTTGCGTGCGCTGGTTTCTCCTACCGTGGTGCCTCCAATCCGTGGTTTCTGTTAATTGTTGTAGGCGGCCCCCACGTTGGGCCCTTATTTTCTAGCGTACCACGGCCACCTGGCCTCACGCTATGTTCCTATGCGCCCATGTCATGGCGCTTGCTTGCTTGTCGTCGCCGGTTCTTTTCCCTATGCGGTTCTCAACCCAGGGCATCACTCCTCCTGGAGGCCTAGTCCTTTGTCTTTTCTCCCTCTCTTGCCTCCTTACTCCAGATTTCTCTTTCGTGCACAACTTGGCTATATACAGGCTCTCGAGTGTCGGGATGTTATTCGGGACCCACGGGTCCCGACACCGTTCTCTCCGATGCACTCAAACGCTGGATTGAAGTCATAGATCAATATGACTTCAAACTAGACTATGTGAAGGGAGAGTACAACAAGGTTGCAGATGCATCGTCTAGAAGGGCAGATTACCTGGGTGCGCTGATTTCTGAGTTTGGCTTATCTGAGGACTTTTGACTCGATCTTTGGAGGAAACCTACAAGGAAGATCCCATCACGATGGACATCATCAAAAGCTGCAGGCCAAAGACGAGGCCACCACTAACGAGTTTGTGATGGTGGATGGATTACTCTTTCTTGAAAAGGCAGGGTTCAAAAGGTTAGTTGTTCCATCTAGGAAAATTTTGCGTAGTTTATTTTTAGGTGAGTGTCACGATGCAATGGGACATTTCGGCTACAAGAAGACTAGTGTTAATTTAGTACAACGATTTTGATGGCCTAACATGCTAGACGATGTGAAGAAGTACGTAGAGAACCTGTCAGGTCTGTCAGCGGGACAAGCCGCGGACTCAAGCCTCTACCCATCCCTGCTGACCTAGGGCAGAGTATCTCCATGGACTTCATGGATACTCCCGTGACCAGCAAGAATGGCAAGAGGCACATCTTCGTCATAGTTGATAGGTTCACTAAGTATGTTAGACTAATTGCCATGTCGGAGACTGCTAGGACTGAACATGTCATCAAGTTATTTATGGATAACTGGGTGCGTGATTTTGGACTGCCAAAGACAATTGTTAGTGATAGAGATGTACGTTTCACAAGCGAGATGTGGAAGAAGGCCGTTGAACAGATGGGCAGCCAGTTGCAGATGACTTATGGGAATCATCCCGAAGCAAATGGGCAGGCTGAACAGATGAATCGTGTGGTGCAGCATCTGCTGAGCCATTACATTAAGCCCAACCAGGACGACTGGGATGAGAAATTACCTCTCATCGCCAGTCTGTACAACAATGTTGTACACAACACCATCGACATCAGTCATAATCAATTGCATCTGGGATGGAAGCCTAGATCTGCTCTAGACTTCCTCCTGCCTGAAAACCGAACTGCTGCAGCTCCTGGAACCATTGAATTTGGTGTCCAGTATGAGAAATTGTTGCAGCAGACTGTCGAACACATCAAGAAATCTCAGGAAGCCATGATTGCTTCTGAGAACAAGCGTCGCCGACAGTCCACATTTCAGGTAGGGGAACGCGTCTGGGTCAAGGCTAGTGAGTTGGGACAGGAGTTTGGCATCTCTAGGAAACTAATGCCTCAGTATTTCGGTCCCTGGGAAGTCTTAGACATTGTGGGGAATGATTTGGATGGTCCCTCGTACGCCATTCGTATCCTTGGCCACTTACGCACTTACCCTGTTTTTCACGCCTCCAAGCTTGCACCTTTTGCTGAGATAGCACAGTTCCCATCACGGAGATCTATGCTGTCCCCAACCATGGATGGCCACGTGGACGTCGACGACATCCTGGATCACAGAGACACGCCTGTTCCCAAGCCACCTGGCAGGGGAAGACCTCCCAAGCCTGCGAGGGAGTACACAGTACAGTTCAGGCATCATACTGATCCGAAGGAAGGTCGATGGATTTCAAGGGAGGAACTTGTCAAGACAGCTCCTTAGATCGTAGCAGATTATGAGAAGAAACTGAAGGGGAAGGCACCAGCATGAAGCATCTCAGCGAACTTTCGAAGCTAAGGGGGATGGAATGTGAGGAACAAGCCCTCAAGCGGCCCTATCAGACATCACATTGTTCTGGGCTAAGGCCCCCAGCAAGCCAAGTGTCCGCCCTAAGTGAAGGCGGGCCTGAATATTCGTCAAAGGCAAAATTCGACATTTCCATATGTGGGTATTCAGGCTCTCGCAGCACGCCAGTTGGTTGGGTAGACGTGCGAGCCTCACATTGCTGCGTCATACAGTTGGCCCAGGCCTTGAACAGTTGCGACTGAGCACACATACACAAAGCAAGGCCGATACATTGGGAATTAGGCCTTCGGCCTTTGCAAAAGCAGTAGTGCCGACGCACCTGCCTGGGAGCCCTGCGTAGATGCAGCAAACCTCCCAAGTCCGAAGATTCAGGCCGTGCCTAACTGCAAAGGGCCCAGGCCCTCAACTGTAGTCTCGGGCCTGGGCGCATGGTCAAGGACCCAACCGGAAGCTACTGGAAGCTTCCAGCCAAGCCACACGCAGCATCCAGGAGGCTGCCACTTCCACAAAAGGAGTGAGACAGCCCAGGCCAAGCATTCTGGCCAGTGCTGGCAATGTGGAAGTGCTGCTGCGCTATCGCTTGATGCTACACTGTTGCCAAGGGCGCTGACGGGACGCGTAGAGGTGAAGTGGGGCGCTACAGGGCAGCGGGGTGCAGGCGGCCATAGCCGGGCTGATGGGCGCCAGGGGGTAATGCGAGTGATCGAGTGGTCTTCAAGGAAGGAGGCGAGAGTGGGGTAATCAAGGTCTGATTGCGGGTAACGAGATACGTACCTGGTGCATGAAGAGAGGTCGGCTATGGAGTTCACAGTCATGTACATTGGTCTTCGAGAGTCGAAGTGAGCCTGTTGCGTGAACCAACTGTAGGTAGGATAGTCGGGCAGAGTAGGTTGGGCACTGGGCGGCAGACAGAAAGGAGTGACTTTGGATACTGTGTTGGTGTGGCCTACGGGCTTGGACATTGGCTCATTACTTCATTGTATTGCTTTATATGGATGGTTACTTGGTGCATTTTGTAATCTCTGCTTGGATTCGACTACCTTGACATCTGTGTGATTTTGCAACTTGGTTTTCTGTATATCGTTCATACTCATATTCCTTGCAACTGCAGTACATGGACAAACACAAGGAGGGAATGGAAACTGAACTACAGGATTCAGCGTCCCAAACAGTGGATTGGCCCGAGACCTACCTACGTGAAGACATGGGGAGGACAAAAGAGAGAGAGTAAACTATAATGACCCACCAAAACACAGATCAAGAACACTGCTGATTTCTGGGATTTGCCGCTGGAATGAATGCCTTGCTGAGATTTCTGCATTCTTATGTGGTTTCCAAGTCTGTGTGTGTGTGCGTGCCAGCTGGTTTGCGTGCCTGTCTGAGTGCTTGTCGGCTGAGTGTGTGTGTGACCCCCAAAGGTACTTGTTGGTTGAAAGGCCCCGCAGGGCCGGTACTTACCTATGGCCGTGACTTTGAGGGTTGCAGCGGGGAAAACACTCAAGTAGCGGGGGTAGGCCCGCGACGCTTAGAGCAGCGGGAAAAACACTCAAGTAACAGGTAGGCCGGCACCACTCAAGTAGTGGTAGAAGTGTCGGGTACTGGAGGCCGAGCAGAAGAAGACAAAAGTTGGCATTTTTAGAAGCCCAGTAACGGTAGGTTAGAGGTACGCCGGTACCAGTCCAAGTAGCCCAAGTCTAGGGCCTGTCCGGACGATAGTAGAGCCTGCAGTGATGTTTCCCTTCGAAAGGGAGGAGGTACCGGTTGCTGGGAGGCCGCTCGACCTAGGAAGTCACCGCCCAAGAGGCCAGTAGGCCACTATATCTTCCGGAGGAGCAAGCAGCTCCTCCTCATTTGCAGTATGCAAGGATTGGCGACATGTTGCTGGAGCCAAAGTGCTGAACTTGGGCAGCTCTGCCTGGAGGTGACGAGCAGCTGGGCGCTCAGCCTGGCTATGGCGAGCAGCCCAACCTGAGGAGGAGGAAGAAGGGGGCGAAGGAGGAGAGTGGCAAGGTACTTACCTGGCTATGGTGGACACCATCTTCATCACTTTGTTGGGCGCTGCATCTGGAAGGCCCCAGTTGGGGTAGGCCCGCACCAAGGAAGCTCGAGGCAGAGTCAGGCATGGCGGCTCAGTCAGCAGCGGCATAGCTGCTTTGGGTTGTCCTTTGGACAAGAGTGCAGCAACATAGCTGCTTTGCGTTGTCCTTTGCATAGGAGGGCAGTGCCCTCAGTAGTCCGCCATAGCCTAGGCACATGAGAGGTGGAAGAAGGGGGGCAAGCCATAGCTATGGTGGACCTATTGTGATGTCAGCAGTAAGAGGGAACTTCTGGTTCATCCACTCATTGTTATTATTATTATTGGAAGAAGAATAAGATTGGCGAAGTGAAGGAGGCGGAGGAAGGTGGAGAGAGAAGGGGGATTTGTCATTGGTCTTGCTGGTGTACATCTTTCTTCTTCTTCTTCTTCTTCTTCTTCTTCTTTTTCTTCTTCTTCTTCTTCTTCTTTTTTCTCTCTTCTTTGGTTTCTATCTCTTTGCAAGTGCTTTCATTTCTTTCGCAATCGGGTGGCATTGTCTTTAATTGTGAATTTGCACTTTGGGAATGACCAGGATTGTAACAATTGGTATCGGAGCGGACTTACTTGCTGGCGAGAGGTGTTAGTCACCCTAAACCTAATTCCAAATTAGGTTAGGGGTAAAAATTATCTCAGATTAGGGTTGGGAAGTTAGGGTTAAGAGGGGTAGTGATGTATGTGGATGCTGCCCCCACCTGGTTAGGTCATGTAGGGTCAACATCAGACCTGACCAGGTTGCTTGTGTGATTGAATGGGGTGGCGAGACACAAAGGAGGCTGATTGGAGTAAGCGAGAGGTACTCGCACCTGGAATCTGCACTGCAAGAAGACATTGAGTGACTTTTGGGCTTCCCCTCAAGAGGGAGACTTGATTGGAGGCTGCCATATCTGCATTGAAAAGCTGCAAGTTGCTACTTTGGTCTTCAGACATCGACGGAGGATCCGACGTTGTAACAGGGGTGTAGGGAGGCCCTCTTAGTCATGCTAGGACACTTCGTGTAGTGGTAGCTAGGGGTCAGGAGGACCTATGAGAGAGGGGGGTGACTCGTCATCTGCACACATATCTGCACACATATCTGGTCTTTCACGCGTCCAAACTGTTTCTACACATCGATGATGAGACTTATCCCTTTCGAGATCCTATGATACATCGTCCTATCGATAGCGGCCATGAGATAGACATAATCATTTCCCATGAAGGAAACGGGAGGAACAGACAGTACAAGGTTCACTTCCTCTATCACCCCTTGAAGGAGTTTTTCTGGATCGACCGGAAAGAATTGCTAAAGAATGCTCCCCGTGTTGTTAATGCTTATAAACGACAGATCGCTGATGGACAGACTGCTAAGTTTTCTGCAAAACTCACTTCTCACAGTCTTACTAAATCTCTCTTTCTGATTTACGCCTACGATGCATTTTGTGCCGACTCTGAATGAGTTACTCGCTCGAAAGGACCTCGCTCTTGAGAGGCAGGTAGTGTAATGACCCACCATAACACAGACTGAGAACACTGCTGATTTATGGGATTTGCCGTTGGAATGAATGCCTTGCTGAGACTTCCGCATTCTGCTGTGGTTTCCAAGTCTGTGTGTGTGTGCGTGCCTGCTGGTTTGCGTGCCTGTCTGAGTGTTTGTCAGCTGACTGTGTGTGTGACCCGCAAGGGTACTTGTTGAGTGTTGTTTCCCGTACGCGGGAAGGGAATTGAGACATTGCGTCTCGTTCCTAGTGAGCGATGATCTCCCTATGGATATCTTGTTAGGTATATACTACCTCTCCGTGGCACAGCCCCGGTTTGACTGGGACCGAAAAGTGGTCAAACACACTTTGCCAGGTGGGGGGACCGCCAGATTACGTAAGTTCAAAGCTAGTAGTCTGATCGAGTCCCACGGATGTATGTTTGCGGCCGCGTTCTACAACTATTATAAGCAAAATCCGAAGGAGGGTATGTATCTAGTCTATGTCTCTGCAGCAGACGAGCTGGTGAAAATGCCGTCGGAGATAGAGGGAGTAGTTGCCAAGTACCCTGATCTATTTGAAGAGCCTACTGGGGTTGTTGAGAGGGAGGTCGTCCACGCAATAGAGATTGTCCCAGGGTCTAGCATCCCGAAGGGTAGGATCTATCGGATGTCTCCAAGCGAGCTTGATGAGCTTCGCCGGCAACTCAAGGAACTCGTATAGAAGGGTTGGATCCAGCCGAGTGTTTCTCCTTATGGATCTCCAGTCCTATTCGTACCGGAGAAGGAAGGAACACTGAGGATGTGCATTGACTATAGGGGCCTCAATGCCATCACTGTCAAGAACCGAGAGCCCCTACCGCGCATCGACGATTTGCTAGATAGAGTGCAAGGGTGTTGGTACTTCAATAAGATAGATTTGAAGTCCGGGTACCATCAGATTGCAATCCGGTCTGAGGATCAACATAAAACCGCATTTTAGACCAGCTACAGTCTGTACGAGTTTGTGGTGATGCCTTTCGACCTTTGCAATGGTCCAGGCACCTTTCAGCACGCTATGAGTCGGATATTTCATGACTACTTGGATAAGTTTGTCATCGTGTGCCTCGATGACATACTTATTTTTAGTAGGGTTGTTGAGGAGCACGTTGCGCACTTGGACAAAGTCCTTCGCCTTCTTCGACCACAAATTCAAGATTAACGGTGAGAAGTGCGAGTTTGGCCGCACCCGTGTCTTGTACTTGGGTCATGAGATTTCCGCGGAGGGATTGAAGCCCGATGACGCGAAGGTGGCCAGCATTCGTGACTGGCCGTGTCCTCAGTCTGTGACTGAGATGAGGTCCTTCGTAGGGATGACAGGCTACTACCGCAATTTTGTTCAGAATTACAACATAGTGGCCGCCCCTTTGACCGATCTGACTCGCCTTGACGCCCCATGGGAGTGGATAGACAGGTGTGAGGCTGCTTTCAGACAACTGAAGCATGCGTTGACACACCATGAGGTCTTGAAACTTCCTGATCCTGACAAACCTTTCGTAGTAACTACGGATGCTAGCCAATATGGCATAGGCGCCGTACTTGCGCAGCAGGAGGGGAAGAAGTTGAGGCCGGTAGAGTACATGTCCAAAAAGATGCCCTCTCAGAAGTTGGCTAAGTCCACCTATGAGAAGGAACTCTATGCGATCTACAAGGCGCTCACCCATTGGAGGCACTATCTGTTTGGGAGGTTCTTCTACGTCAGGACTGATCACCAGACCCTAAAGTGGATGAGAACCCAGTCTGTGCTCTCCGACGCTCTGAAGCGTTGGATYGAAGTCATAGAGCAGTATGACTTTGAGCCCTTGCTGATGCGTTGTCACGTAGACCAGATTTCTCTGGTGCACTGATCACTAAGTTTGGGCTTGCGGACGATGTTACTCACTCTATGGTGGAAGCCTATCGCGAGGACCGATTTATGTCTAAGATCATACGCAGACTCGAGGCGAAGGACAAAGCGACTTCCGCCGAGTTTGAGTTGGTCAACGGACTGTTGTTCCTTGAGAAGGCAGGGAATAAACGTCTGTGTGTGYCAGAWAGGKAGTCYTTGYGTAGTTTATTTTTAGGCGAGTGTCATGATGCCACGGGACATTTTGGTTTCAAGAAGACTGCAGCCAATCTGCTGCAGCGGTTCTGGTGGCCCACGATGATGAGAGATGCCAAGCTGTACATGGAGACTTGTCAGGTCTGTTAGAGAGACAAGCCCCGTACACAGGCCCCTCTTGGGGTCCTCAAGCCCCTTTCGATTCCGGAAAGGCCTGGTGAGTCCTTATCCATGGATTTCATGGACACACTCATCACCAGCAAGAGTGGAATGCGAAACATCTTTGTCATTGTGGATAGGTTTAGTAAGTATGCTAGATTAGTTGCAATGCCGGAAACAGCAAAGACTGAGTACGTCATTAAGTTGTTCAAAGAAAACTAGGTCAGAGATTTCGGACTCCCTAAGTCTATCATTAGTGACCGGGATGTGCGATTCACTAGTGAACTGTGGAAAGCTGCAGTTGTAGAACAGAGCACGCAGTTGCAAATGACATTAGGCAATCACCCAGAAGTGAACGGGCAGGCAGAGCAATTGAACCGCGTTGTACAACACCTGCTGAGGCATTACATCAAGCCGAATCAGGTAGACAAGGATCAGAAGCTTGCTCTCATCGCCAGCCTGTACAACAACGCTGTGCACAGCGCTACGGGAGTAAGCCCGAACAGCCTGCTACCGACTTTCAAGCCTAGACTGCCCTTGGACTTCCTACTACCTGAGAATCAGCCAGCTGCTGTACCCGGGACCTTGGCGTTTGCTTATCGATATGAGCAACTAATGCAACAGGGAGTCGAACAGATGCACAAAGCACAGGCGGCGATGATAGAGTCTAAGAACAAACACCGCCGCCCTCTACATTCTAGGTAGGAGAAAGAGTCTGGGTTAAGTCCTCAGAGCTGGGACAGAAGTACGGGATTTCCCGTAAACTCATGCCACAGTACTTTGGACCCTGGGAGATTCTAGATGTTGTGTGGAATGAACCAGATGGACCATCTTATGTTATTCGCATCCCTGGTCACTTACGCACTTACCCTGTTTTCCACGCCTCAAAGCTTGCACCTTTTGGAGAAACAGATCAGTTTCCCTCTCGTCGTTCAATGCTGCCCCCAACCATGGATGGAGAGGTCGACATCGACGACATTGTTGATCACAGGGAGATGCCAGTTCCAAGACCAACCGGCAGAGGATGTCCTCTGAAACCGAAGCTGCAGTATCGAGTTCGGTTCAGACATCACACTGATCCAAAGGAGGATAGGTGGTTCACAAGAGAGGAACTGATGCAGACCGCTCCACAGGTAGTCGCTCACTATGCAGGCCACTTCGATATAGGGAAGGGCCTGCCTACGCATTGGATATTCGGGCACTGGCTGCTTTGTGCGCAAGCGCTGCTGCGCTATCGCCTGCCAAGCTCACGCGCTCACGGGCGAGCTGGAAGGAGCAGGCAGCCATAGCCAAGCTGCGCTGCTGTATGCTGGATAGGGCGCATGGTGGTCCTTGGGTGCAAGTGGCATCTGTGAGTTGGGGAACGAGGTTGTAAGTGATACGAGAGACATACCTGGTGCTTGAAGCGTGCGGCATTGGCCGAGATCTGCTCGTACTTCGGGGAGCTGTTGACGTCATCAGCGGCATTATAGAGTAGTCTAGATAGGATCTGCCATCTGTAGTCTGGGCGTCGAGCGCCAGATAGGATATCAACATTGGTTCTTCATTGATGATGATGATGAGATTCCAGCATTTTCAATTATGAGCTTTTGGTGTACTCTTATTTTGTGAAACTGGTGATGCAATTCTGCCTTTGGTTCGAGGTCACGACTATCTGGTCTCATGTGTATGATGCGGTTTGATTGCTGAAGTTCGCTATTGCTCATCTTCCTTGCAATTGATTCTGGTTCATCCACTCATTGTTATTATTATTA
The DNA here is from genome assembly GCA_003427395.1 of Chara braunii. Taxonomy (NCBI): domain Eukaryota; kingdom Viridiplantae; phylum Streptophyta; class Charophyceae; order Charales; family Characeae; genus Chara; species Chara braunii. The sequence goes on along the minus strand of BFEA01000317.1, from coordinate 916,613 downwards.
TTGGAAGAAGAATAAGATTGGCGAAGTGAAGGAGGAGGAGGAAGGTGGAGAGAGAAGGGGGATTTGTCATTGGTCTTGCTGGTGTACATCTTCTTCTTCTTCTTCTTCTTCTTCTTCTTCTTCTTCTTCTTCTTCTTCTTCTTCTTCTTCTTCTTTCTCTCTTCTTTGGTCTCTATCTCTTTGCAAGTGCTTTCATTTCTTTTGCAATTGGGTGACATTGTCTTTCATTGTGAATTTGCACTTTGGGAATGACCAGGATCGTAACAAAACAAAAGAACGACGGACAGAGTGAGCAACGGGATTCAGAAGGGAAAATGATAGCCCTAGCCAATGACCTGATCGGACAGACGAAGAACCGGAAGAAGGCAATGAGAAGACAAATAGCAATCCTCGAGAGGCAAACAAGGTTCCTGGAAGACCAGAACCAGGAATTAGGAGATGTCTCTTACTTTCTTAACAGATTTGCTGATGAGAACCCCCGGATCTGGCAACCCAGGCAAGCATTGATGCTCGCACCCTCACCCCAACAATCACAATCTTACCTTTTCGATTTGACGTGGAGAAAGATGAGTGGCAAATGGCTGTCCGGCCTAATTTGGCCATTGTCACAGCTCAGGACTTGGCTCAGCCAGGCCACTTCCTGAGGGCAAACATCTCAGACCAATGCCCCCAGGCCTTTTACAGGGCAGGCCACGATGAGAGGCTGAATGTCAAATGGGCAGGGGAAAAGGGAACCTCAGAGAGCAGGGATATGAGGCCCTACATGGTCACCTATGACTACCTGACAGAATTGAGGGAGGGACTGGAGTGGAAGTTGTGGGAACTGGTCTGCGAAATCTCCCAGACACTGTTGGGACACAGAGGTGAAGTGGGCAGGATTGCTCACAGCATGGCCTCCTTCATAAAGGAGGATTGGCTGGGGAAGAGCAAGCAGGAAGCGATTAACAGGATAAAAGCGGAAAGGGCTAAGAAGGATGAGAAGATGAAGAGAAGAGAAACAAGCAAATCTTTAGCTGAGTTCAATTTGTCCTTCGTCTAAGCAAACCGGCCAGGTAATATGGAGGTTTCACAAGAGGAAGGGACAGCCAACAGGACAGAGACCAACCATAGAAGAAGACATGCTAAGAGCTCAATGCTAGACGAAGTGTGCATCCGCCCACCATGGCGGGAAGGGCAGACATGGAGAAGATCGGTGATCACCATTATGTACGGAGACCAAGAGGGAAGCCGAGCAAGGCTTGTAGAGTCAAGTTCCAATACTATCCGAAAGAGGAAGAAGCTGAGTGGGTGAGTGGGTGAACGGAAGTAATCTGATGGAGATGACACCCAGAATCATGGGAGAAGCCTCCAACAGCGAAGGAGAAGAAGAGAATGACTGCAGCTGGAGTCAACGCATGTTTTTTGGACTAGATGTTTGTGTTGTTTATGGAGTCCGATCTTAATTTTTTTCCCAAATTTGCGGCCAGTCAGATTCAAACCTGGGATAAACATACTGTTAGCTGCTCTTGGACACATAGGACCCTGTAGAACCTAGACATCTAGCAGTCTCGTGGCCAGAGCCCGGTAGGACTCTATAGGCCCAGCCCAAATTGGCACAGAGACCAGTAGTACTCTATGGGCCTAGGCCAAATTGGCACAATACGAAGTGATGAGCTACGAGTACAATTTATTCAGTTTCGGTTTGTGATTTTTTTGAGAGTGGGGAGAAGGATCAGTGCCAATCTTGGCAGCTGAAGGGGACACTCTGGGTGCAGACATAGTCAGTGTGTTATGGCTCTATACCACACGTTCTGAGTGTCCTTTGTTGTAAGCTGGTCAGTTCAGACTAGTGCCGAAGTGGGCATGACCTTTTTCCGCTTTTATCAAGTATGCTGGTGTGATTGTTCGATACAAACTTGGTGTAAAGCTTTCGTCATTTTTTCAAGCTTCTCTCTTCATTCAGTTTGTTTGAGTGAACCGACGACTAGCTCGGTGGGTAGAGCAGCGGTTGGAAATGTGCATTGTGGTCTGAGGTTGCGGGCTCAAAACTCTGCAGCCTTGCGCATGGAAACTGGTGGGCGTTAACCGACACACGACTGTTCACACACTCCCTTGGGTTGGCACATAGTAAGGACTAGAGACGCTGACTGTACCACCCAAGGGGTTCAGTCCACGGTCAGTGTATGTTGGGTTAGGCTATGGGAGGTTTGCCTGGATGTTCTTTGTCCATTGGTTGCTCCGATGTTTGCACACTTGTCCCCCAGTCTAGCGCAGCGCATGAATAGACTAGTTGCCATGGCAGCTCAGTGGGTTTAAGATAGGGACTGTATGGATGAGGTTGATGGTTCGGAGCTGATTAGGTGGGGAAGATCATACTTGCACAGAGATAGCTGGGATGTGAACAGGGGTATTGTGGAGGGATAGATCATGCGAGTTGGTTACTTTAGGGCCCTGCTTTGGGTGGGCAGGGCCACATGTGGGATGATTCGGGGGTCCCGTTAGTGGGGGGATTAGGTTGAAGAGTCTGGAAGGAAAGAGGTGACAGGAAAGGTTGGGGTAACTAGCACGTACCAATGACTGCGGCCTAGTACGTACCAATGACTGGGGCCTGGTATGTACCGATGACTGAGACCGGCTAGTCAAAGCTTGTCAATCCGCTAGGGTCCGGAAATGAAACGCTGAGACTTCCAGAACACTGAAACAAGCAGCAGACAAGCTGAGGGGACTGGTACCCATCCAAAGCAGACCAAGACCAGTCAAACATTCTATTTATAGCTGCTACAGTGGCAGCGCCCATCATTTGTTCATCTGCAAGCTGTGGAAGTGCTCCTGGATGCTTGTGCGACAGTGTGACTTGGGCGACCTGCAAGGCTGCACCAGGATGAGAAAGATGGCGCTTGGATGGTAGTCATAGCTACAGTAGGGCTAAGGGAAGGAGACAGCGACCATAGCCGCAAGAGTGAAGGACAAAGTTCAACGGGTGCATTCAAAGGAGATCCTAGGACGGAGAGAGAGAGAGAGAGAGAGAGAGAGAGAGAGAGAGAGAGAGAGAGAGAGAGAGAGAGAGAGAGAGAGAGAGAGAGAGAGAGAGAGAGNAGAGAGAGAGAGAGAGAGAGAGAGAGAGAGAGAGAGAGAGAGAGAGAGAGAGAGAGAGAGAGAGAGAGAGAGAGTTGCACCATAGGAGGGGAGTCAGTTACATACCTGAGTGTCATGAGTTGGAAGTCGAGCACGACACATGCAGCTCGACCACTCAACCAATTTCTTCATATAATAAACTAATTCGGTGCGATCCTTTGGTGTGCTGATTCTGGTCTCATCTTCTGGTTTCGGTGTGAACTCTAATGTGAATGGTCTGCTTGTGTGTGTAAGTTTGGCCGCTGATCTGTGAGAGGTTCATTGCAGTCATGTCACCCCCGTTGAGATGTCTGGAGGGTAACAATCCTGAGCGGTAGACACTGAGGTAGGATTGTGGGGGTAGGGGTGCACCAGGGAGAAATAACGAAAGTGGTAGGTTGGGAGGGAGTCTCATAAGGAGTAAGGACTTCTATGACCATCTGGCTAACCACATGGCCAACTACTGAAGGTGGCTGTCATATGTCTACCATCTTTTCTTTTTTTTTTCCTTCGGGAAATGTCAAGCAATCAACCTCTACAACAACCTGAGCTAAAAAAAAAAAAAAAAAAAAAAAAAAAAAAAAAAAAAAAAAAAAAATTGTCTCATGGGAAGAAGTTGAAGTTTGGCAAATTTCCGAGGAACTCTAAGGCGACCCGCAGCCAAAAGTTATTTGCATTCCAATTCTGCAGAACATAGTTTTCTCCAGATTTCTCTTTGTTTTAATTTGTTTTGATTGCGCTGGGGCTGCAACGGACCCTAAGAAGAGATTACATCATTGCACGGAATGGAAAATAGTTGAAGAAGATGATTCGAGCTTTACTGTCATGGCATACATCATCTCCCTCACAACAACCCCCTGAAACTATTTGCACCGCCAGGAAGTCAACCCTTCCTCTCTACACCACTCAAGTTGAGGTGAAGCCAAGCATCCTGCCCAGGCACAAAATCCACCATCAGAGGTCTTGCCCAGCCAGGTAGCCAGGCGTCTGTCCAGGCACAAAAATCACATCTGCACACACGGAAAAGTAGCCCCGACACATGTGTGCACGCAAGAGAGAGAGAGAGAGAGAGAGAGAGAGAGAGAGAGAGAGAGAGAGAGAGAGAGAGAGAGAGAGAGAGAGAGATTTTTTCTTTTTGAGAACGGTGCAATTTCCCATGTAGTAAGCCTCGTGGAAACTGAGGGGCTCGCCAGGCCACACCCAGGCCCAGGCCAAAACGGGGGAAAAGACCCCAGCAAAAGATTCACAGCCTGGACGAGGTACAGTTGACAAAAATCAATTGTCGGAAACCCCAACAGTCAAAGTCAAAGTGTACCTCCACATCTAAGGACATATCCTATCTTCCATGCGTCTAAGCTGCTACCCTATTTTTCCAAATAGGCCATCTATGTTTCCACCCTCTATGAATGGAGGCTATGAAGTTGAAAGGATATTGGAACATGGCTATTTTTCTACAGGTGGCAGAGGACGAACTCAGAAGCAGTACAAGGTACAGTTCAAGTCCCAACCCCCATCTGAAGCCACATGGTTTAGTAGGAAAGAACTCCTACCTACTGCTCCTGACATTATTGCTGCTTATGAACGTGGGTTGAGTGAAAATTGATGTATTTCTGCGATGGAGCTCGAAAATTGGGCAGGAATGCAATAACCCATGTAGTGAGCCTTGTGGAAACTGAGGGGCTCGCCAGGCCACACCCAAGCCCAGGCCAAAACGGGGGAAAAGACCCCAGCAAAAGATTTAGGGCCTAGACGAGGTGCAGTTGACAAAAGTCAACTGTCGGACACCCCAACAGTCAAAGTCGAAGTGTACCCAGCCCAAGCCGCCGGTCGGACACACACATTTTGTTTGTATGCAGGTACCCAGACAGCATCAGGTCCAAGGGGAAAATCTGCAACTGTACAATCTGGGCCTTCCGTTGTGAATCAATCTGGACGACTGAGGGGAGGAGACCCGAGGCCAGGGAGCCTCGTCAAATGCTACTTAAAGACTAGCCTCGAGGTGGTCAACATTCAGTCTTGCCATGCTGCTTTGACGCTGGCTCGACTTTGATAAGACACTGGCATTATGCTGGTGCGACGCTGGCTAGGACACTGGCTATGCATAGGCATTGCGGACGACGGCACGAGGTGGAGGCAGCAGGCTGGCGCTTTTTGTTATGCGCGCCAGGCATGCTGATGTGGCACTACCTCTAGTCTACATTGCATGCTGATGTGGCGCTACCTCTGGTCTACATTGCATGCTGATGTGGCGCTACCTCTGGTCTACATTGCATGCTGA
>BFEA01000317.1:885189-896444 GCA_003427395.1 Chara braunii | reverse complement strand
CACACACACACACACACACACACACACACACACACACACACACACTCACACATACACACACACACGTGGTACGCACCCGCATACACCCCTCCCCCTTCCCCCCCACATACACACGCACGCATACTCTACGACACTCTTTTATATTTTGTGACACTCTACGACACTCTACAGAACTCTACTCTACGACACTCGACGACACTCTAACGACACTCTACTTTACAACACCCTACTATACTATGTTCTACTCTACTATGCTCTACTCTACTTTACTCTACGACACTCTACTCTACGATATTTTACTCTACTTTACTTTACTCTACTCTACCCACTCTACTTTACTTTACTATACTATACTCTAGTACACGCTACTCTACTCTAAGACACTCTACAACACTGTACTTTACGACACTCTATTGTACTGTACGCGACGACACTCTACTCTACTTTACTCTACTCTATTCTACTCTACTCTACTCTACTCTACTCTACTCTACTCTACTCTACTCTACTCTACTCTACTCTACTCTACTCTACTCTACGACACTCTACTCTACTCTACGACACTCTACTCTACTCTATGACGCTTTACTCTACTCTACGACACTCTACTCTACTCTATGACACGCCACTCTACTCTACGACACTCTATCCTACTCTACTCTACGACACTCCACTCTACAACACTCTACTCTAGTCTACTACACTCTACTCTACGACACTTTACTCTACTCTACTCTATGACACTGTACAAGACTCTACTATACTCTACAACACTCTATGACACTTTACGACACTCAAGAGATAGTAGGTGGTTTCAGTAAGGGTTAACTTATTATCAGCTTGAATCTAAAATAATTGAAAGGGAAAAGGGGATAGGATACTCGAGTGTGAGTCATTTTATTGCTTGTTTTCTGCTTACTTACATATAATTTGTTGGAACGGGTAGTAAGGTACTACAGTGAGGGTCATCCTACTACTTGTTTGACGTTAGACTGTGTCATATTTGAACCTATAGTAGGCTACTCCTATGAGGGTCGTCCTTTTACTTGTTTGGAGTTATATTGTGCAGTATTCAAAAGGTAGTAGGAGGCTCCAGTAAGGGTTATCCTATTATTTTTTTTATGTCTACACCGATTTACACTAAAATGTAATGTGATGTGATTTGACTACTGGGCGCTAAATGAATAGTGGAATACTCCAGTGCCAACTATCCTACTGTTTGCTTAGTGTTGAAAGGTAATGGGGTACTCCTGTGTAAGTCATCCTACTACTTGTCTGGAATATATGCATATTGTTTTACCTTTTGTGATCCTAGTGCTTGTGTGTATGCGGATTGAATGACATTGAAAAGGGGTTTAGACACTTCGGTGTGAGTCATCTAACTGTTTGTTTAAACTCGGTTTCCTTGATATTGAACAAGTGGTCAAAGACTCCTGTGCGAGTCGATTTAGTATTTTCGTATGTCAAAACTAAAAAAAATTCAGAGAGTGAGAGATAAATATGTCATTGGGAATCTTCCTTTTTCTTATTTGAGGTAGGTCGATCATATTTATAAAGCAACAGAATAGAGACTTCATGCTACATACTTACATTTAGCCAGATTATATTTTAGTCATTCGTTATATTTTAAGTTCATATTATTCAACTTTACATATGATCATATTGATAGGAAGGGATGTTGACACCATATTGACTTGTGTGTGATTGTAGGTCACCTTAACTTTCAAGAGGACTCATTATGAGTCTATACAAGACTACATGCGGTTGCCTTATGGTAACAGGTCGGTTTGTCGACTAAAACCTCACTAATAGGCATTTCTTATTTTCGGTTCATTGTCCAAAGGGTTTATGTCTGGTAAAAAAATATCATTGAATGACTAAAGTCAACTAAGACGAAATGACTAAGTCGAAATGACTAAGTCGAAAAATGGATGTCTGACTGAGTAGATCGGAAGTGTAAGTGCAATATGGGTGAAAGTGAACAAATAATTTACTATTTATGTTAGAATTTTGCAATGCGTTCGGTTTCTATTTGTAGGTCTGTAAACAACCATCCACAAGTTATTCATTGTGTAACTCAAGTTGACAAACTTATACTCATTTGAGTCTTGAGTCAGACACTTCAACGACACGTAATTTTTATACATTTGGTTCGTATATACGAAATTGTTCTGTTTTTATGTTAAAACAAATTAGGATTATTGGCAAGGCCAAGTGCTCAATACATTTTATTATTTTTATTAAAAGTTCATGAACCTATCTTAATTTGGATGCATGATTTTGAAGGGCTGAAAATTTATATTTGTTTTCTACCAAAAGTCAAAGATTTGTGCATTCTTATATTTGTCTTTGCGTGTGTGAAAATGTAAAGACATCTCATTTTCTTTAAGTCTCGCTGTTTGAAGATGATTCATTATATGTATATTGATTGGAAATAATTTATATAACATATATAATTTATGGGTAAAGGACAATTTATTAAAGTGTTGTATGTGCAAAAGTTCGTCAGTTCAGTCGACTTGAATCGAAAGTCGATCCGAGAGATCAACGTCCTAATGCCCGACACATATACGGGTCAGTCTTAGATGTTTTACCATGCGTATACCTATGCGACAACGATATCAAGCAAACACTCTCAGTTGACTTACCTCGGCGATTGCAAGTCAAAGCATTTGCAGGTGAGTTTCTGGCTCGACAGGGATACACCTACCTAAGGGTGGTGACAACCCCTCAGGTAGGGGTAAGTTTTACCTCGTTGAGCTTTGTCCTTTCCAGGGAGCCATGAGAGGTATAGCTGGCGCGCACGGTCGAAGTGGTATCTCCGCTGACTCAAATGCAATGCGTGACACGACCATGAGGTCCGACACTTACCACAAGTGTGGGACCGTGGGACCGCCGTGCCCGACAATGTAGTTGTTCTTCCTTTTGGGTCCAACGATGCGAACCCGTGAACCCTGTTGTCGTTTCGGAGATGACAGTGTGTAGCGAGGGAGTTGGGAAGTGTGGTAAGTTGGGATGTTGATGAGGGCGACGACTGGCGGTTCCCTTTGAAGATGACCGTGTGGTAACAGTCGAAACCGATCGGGGTGTCATTCCCACCGGCTATGAGCAATCTTATGTAGGATCTTGTACTGTTTATGTACATTTTGTACTGTGTTCGATTTATGTATGTCACTTTGATGTATATGCATGAGTACTTTCACACACTCTATCTGATCACAATGTTATTTTTTTTCATATATTTTTTTTATTATTTTTTGTTTGCTTTTGCACTTGGACTTTGCTCTGACTTGGCCCGGGTAGCCCGGGCGGGCCACCTGAGCCAATCTGAGGCAACCCAGGTTGCCTAGCTCGTAGCACAACTCCCAAGAGTTTTCTGTTCCCGGTAGACTGTGAGGACCCCAGACACGTTTGGTTCATGAATTGGAAAGATATGGTAAAAATAAAAATAAAAAGAGATGGACAACTTTCGTGTAAAAAAAAAATAAAAAAAAATGAGAAAATGAAAAAAAATGTAAAAAGAGAAAAAAAGAAGTGGGATTTGATTTACATGCAAAGTTATCACACTAGGACTTTTTCACTTCTCATCTACAGTCTTCCCCCGAATACAACGCACGGTCTTTATAGCTGAATTTGGTGTATCTTTCAGTCTAAATTCAGCTATAATGACTGTACGTTGTATTCGGGGGAAGACTGTAGGTGTAATCGCAGCTAGATACATCGAGGTCTTGCCTTAAATGTGGTCAGATACATTTAAGATAGTGCTAGTGTGCGTACACCTTGAAATTAACAGTGAGGAGCAAAATTTTCTTTCCTGATTTGGTCGATGATGTAATCCTCCACGATCGTTGTTGAACTGACTGACCGTTTTTTTTTTTTTTTTTTTTTTTAAGACGATGCTCTTGAGATATAAATTCATATAATCATTGAACTGACCAGCCTCAGATAATTCAGAATGATCTTTTTATATCTGGATTCAAACTGTGGTCTGCATTCTAGCAATTCATGGGTGTACTAGTTGTACTAGGCCCATTGGTATCGCATTCTGGGACATGGCTGCAGGGTGGTGATGTCATCCCGTTGGGGGACCACTACAACATTGTAAAGGGACGTCGGGCCCGGTTCTCGGACGTCGTTGACCGCTGTTGTGCAGGTGGTAGGGTAATTTACTGGATTGCAAAAACAACACTGTGGTAGGATTTGGTGTCTTTGGTAGTGGTGTGTGTGGGCTGTGGGGCTATCTGCTCTGAATCGCGAGGAGGTAAGTGGGTTTGCGAGGTCTCCACCTGCAGTTGGGCCCTGTGGGCGCTGACCCCTGCTGCACTGGTGGCAGGGCAATATAGGAGGGTTAGGTAACAGTTTGGGATGGCTGGAGAAAATAACAATGGTTAGGGTTTGTCTTTTTTTGGACCGGGTCCCATGTATATAGTAGGAGTATTGAAAGTTGTTCTGTCTTTTTCCTCTTTGTTTTTCCCTTTTTTCTTTCTCGTGATTTGTGGTGTGTGATGGCCCCGTTTTTGGGCTTGATCAATGATGTCTCTCCCTTAAACTGAACCACGATTTTTTTTTTTTTTTTTTTTTTTGAGGGGCCAAAGGCGTCCCAACATTCCACAAATAACTCGACTGGCAGACCGTCAAGGCACGGACACTTCCCCCTGGCCATTTGCTTAGTTGCCCTGGTCAGGTACTCAACAGTGAAGGGTTCTTCCAAGGCTAGCATCATCGTGGGAGAGAGTCTTGTCCTAGATTTATTCCAAAAATTGTTATAACTGGATAGATCTAAATCCGGGAAGTCAAAAGACCTTCGAGTGGATACAATGTCACTAAAATAATCATAAGCATAAGAACACATCATATCAATATCGGAGGAAGTGTTGGAAAAAGTGTCAAAGGGGTGGGTTAATTCTCTTATACGTGACTTCGATTGCTTGAGAACTAACGATCGAAAAAGACAATTTGGTCATACGGTCGTAGCCTACTATGCCCCGTAGATTCATCCACTCAAGCTACTCCGATTGCCTTTGATTTTCTAATTTCTCTAAATGTAGGATTGCAAGACGTCGTTTCTCTGACCAATAATATTCAGAGAAGGGATCGCCACCCATCTTACACTCAGCTTCCACAATCAACTTTTGTAATTGATGTTCCTTCCACGTTCGGTTCACTGCTTTCATCCTAGAGAAATTAATTAATGATGCTGATGCGAACTTCAGTCCACTCAAAAAGGTCTTGGAAAAGATCCTTGGATTGGTCCCAAACTTTCATTTGATCTGCAATCCAGGATTTAATGTCATTATCATTTAATATATCAATGTTAAGTCTAAATAACGGTCTCCCCTTCTTGATCATATCCAAGAAAACTACATCCATGAGGACAGGGTAGTGATCTGACAAATGAATACTGTCCAAATCAGACCAACAGACTTTGTCTCATGGAGCCCCCCGAGCCAAGATAACATCTAACCAACACCTTCGGGCTTCTTTATCTTTAGAAGGTCAAGGGTCATACCAGGTATACCCATTCGAGTCAGGATTCAGTGTTCAATAAACATCATTCAAAGCATGTGAGTTCATAAAGGATCTAAGCAAATCTGAATCTGCCCTTGCCGGCCTGTTTGAGAGGGAGTCGAGACCTAGTACCAAGACCGTATTCCAATCCCTTACCAAAATCAGATTCTCAGTATTAGGAATAAACATTGGAAGGTTGCCCAAGAAATCTACCCCCTGATTGAAGTCCACGGGAGCGTACACAAACATTATTGTCCACTCTTCTTCCCCAATCAATAATTTAATCTATGCCATTCTACTACCAGCATCCGCATAAGAGTCCAATATGGTAACATTGATATCTTTTACAATCAGAATAACAACTCCTCCCTTCGAACCTTCAGAGGGGGACCAGATTTAAGGGTCATCCCATAAGGCCACTGCCCTGCCCAATTTATCATTATCTAACTTAGTTTTTTGTAGACCCAAAATTTGAACGTTGGATTTGTGGACCCACTCCCGAAGGCGAGACCTCTTGAACCGATTAATAGTGTTGCCTAAGCCACGGATATTCCAAAAGGCAATTCGTACTTTAGGTTGTAGGACCATCAGGTCCCACCCCGCCATCATGTTGGATACGGCTCACAATATGTTTGTCAGTTTGGACAGGCAACATTCAAATTAATTCCCAGATTAATTCTTGTTCACATTCAAATTAATTCCCAGATTTCTCATGACAGGCAACATTTGGGACACTTGGTCCCTCGACAAACGGTCGTCCTACCCACACGTTTAATCCAACCTGTGACCACTTGACCCGATCTCCCCATCGGGAGGTGCAACGAGGAGATGGTTTTTGTGCGGTCGGACAAAAAATCTTGAAGAGGGAACCAGTGAACGCGAAGATCACTCCATTTGTCAAATGAATCATTGATCGTTTTAATACCTAGGAAGACGAAGTGAAAAATTATCAGTGAGCCTTCCTTTTTTAATGACAGAAAGCAACTAACCTTCATTGTAGGAAGTAGGGATACAGAGCCAGTGTGATTTAACACATGTCTCTTTGTCAATTCAGTAGGGGGGGACTTGACCTGAATTGTCGGAATTTCCAATACATCATCCGACATAGTTTTGGTCTGAACCATTGTACCAAGGGGAGTGTCTGAGCATATAACTTGATATAAGCGGCACAAAGAATTTTTTTGTCGAGCCTTTAACTTTATCCTTTTTCGAAAGTGTTCTCATTGGCCCAACAAAAGATAGTTGTTTGCCCGTAGCTTGATACAAGAGAGATCACTTTCAAATTTTTACTAAGTCCAGCGGTGGAAGGTCAACCATCATAGTGCTCTACACCTCACTTGAAGTGCCCACCCCACAGTCATTGTTCGTTTTTGTTTTCTTGGTCGGTGACCCACCTATAAGTGACGCGTGCAACATCCTTCCACCTTTCTGCAACAGACCTTGAGTGGTCGAAAAAGGAAGGGGGTGGCAGGGTAGAGTAGACCTCAAAACTTGGGTCTCACAATTAACAGAGAGATTGTACTTGTCGACATCATACGAGTGATTAACATATACTTTGAATGCATCCAGGGAGACGGTTTTTTCAGGGTCAGGAGAAGAACGAGGAGTGTGAACCTCTTTCGTATCGATGCAGAGATCAGTATGATCACCTACCGCTCCGAAAGAGTCCGTATCCAATTCGTGCCCCAGAGTCCCCATAAAATCTTCCTCAGGTTCTTCTTCACTAGGATCACCTCCCACTTCACCTTCACTCACTTCTTCCACTACTGCATCAGGCTGCTCTGAGTACTTTTTCAATTTGCCTTCCTCCGCCTCTTCCCCATTTTCCACCAGATCCTCTTCGTTAAGAAAGAAAATCCCAACTCTGTTTGGATTCTCCTTGACTGCACTGTCCGACTCCAAAAGAGGGTTAGGAGGAGTCATACTTTTAATCTTGGCAACTCGACGATGAATTAACACCGTATCCTTATTCTCTTCGGCAACCTCATGTCCTTCCCCCAAAGTTGCATCTCCCTCCGCTTCTTCTTCAGTGGAGTTTTCCTGCAAATTTTTCACCGTTCGGCGAATCCTCCTCCGTAACATTTATTCCTTCTTGGTCACTCCCTCTCACTCCGTTAGGCTCCATATGCGCTATGACCTGTTCTCTCCTTTCCGAGTCACAGATGAAATTCTCCTTTCGGGATTTTCCCAATATGTTATCTCCGGGTATATAGGTCGATTTTTGGCGACTCTTCCAAACCACTATGTCTCAGCCCTTCTCTTTGTAGGGCGAGCTTTTGTTGTGGTTTTCCGCCTGTTTCTGGGGCGGCTTTACTGGCCTCTCCTCATTCTTCTTCTTGTTTCCCATACCCTTGTTAGGATCAATTTCCTCCTACCCGTCTTCATCCTCCTCAACTGGAGCCTTGTTCTTTGACTTTCGTGAGTCAACGTTCCTTCTTTTATTCTTTGAACAAACGCAATCTCCTGCCAAATGAAAAAATCTTCTGCACGCGGATCACCATGGGGTGTTAGCACTAGCTACCTCAATATCGACATATCCAAACTCCACTAGATCGATCGTTAAATAATTTTTATACCGGAACTGCGCAGATGTGACCAGGTCAAAACGAATATAAAAAAACTCTAGAGAGCACAAATCCTTGAAGGTTGGGTATGCTTTCAATATTGGGCCGAAAGCAGCTTCCACCGCTTCTTCTAGCTGAGGAAGAGCGGAAACAGGGATTTGCGAGCATTTTATCAAAAAAAATTGGAAACGCATCGCCTCCCTCCACTCGTGAAGTTAATTATCGTTCATCCAAGGTTGAAAGGTGACTTCGAAGGTTCTTTTATCAAGGGTTATCCTATCCTTACCTTTACGAAGCATAAAAAAGGCAATCTGACTTGAGGCAGAGACATAGGTGATGAGATTCCGACACTCATTATGGAACAAACCTCTCCGAGGGGGAACGCCAATCAACCTGTTGTTTGCCCACCCGTCTTCGTATGTTCGCATGAGACGTTTTTTAACGTCTATTGGAAGTGAGGTAGACTCATCACCGAAAAGGATTGTCACAGCATGTTCCTTCAGCCAATCAACTTGGACTTTGAGGACTTCAGGATCAATCGAGACCCTTACATAATTTGCACCGGCTTCCACTCTGTTGGGGTTAGAAGCAGGGGCAAGGTGTCCGGGGAGGAGTCAATCAATGTAGCAGGAATTCCTCTTAACCTCTGCTTTTCTGTATCCGACAGAGGCGGCGAGGGGGGTGGGGGTGGGGGTGGGGGTGGGGGTGGTTGAACAAAGGACGAAGAACCGACGGTGTTCACCATCGTCCACCTTCCACACCACCGAAACCGAGTAGAAACAACCACAGGGATAGACACTTGGACAAGAAACGACAAATTGACCAAGAAAAGGCAACTTCCATATATATGCAGTAATTTCTTCGAACAAAACGTAAATAATCTCTAAATAAAGAAAAACAACGATATCGAATAAATAGGAGGTTACGGCATATTCAATGCTTCCACCATAATAACCTGAGCAGCCGCACCGACACGACGATGAGACGTTTACCTTTTGTCGACCAGATAGGCATGTCGAGCGCGACTCACGAAGCACAAATTCTTTGGCGAGGTGAAGAATTAAACCACCACCAGGATGTGGTCCAAGCCGCCCCTAGATCCTGCAGCCTCACGACCTTGGTGACGTCATCTCCATCCTTCATCCCTGAGAAGACCAGCTACTTCCTGCCCCTTGGTCTTCCCAAGGGGAAACGCCGTACCAAACATACCGTGCGGAAGAAGGGAGCATTCCCCAGAAAATACTGAAAAAAGGGGGGGGGATTGCCCCACACGCGTCATGAGGAACAAACGCAAACGGTGCGGAAAAGTGACAAAGCCATTGAGAATGCCGAAAGTGACGGTGCTGACTCCCGCGATAGCGCAAAATTAGCGCACCCTAACACACCCGAGCGCTGCCTCGCGACGCGGCTTTGGTCTCCCGGCCCACCACGGAATATTTGTGAGGGACGCCAGGCCCGTTTCCTGGCATTAAAAAAAAAAAAAAGCCTGCCAGATGTCAGGCAACGTTGCAGGGCCAAAAAATAAAATAAAAATCCACGCGTGCACCAACGGGCCTAGCTCAGTTGGTACACCTATCCAATGTCGACGTGTGTTAGGCCCTCAGCAATCACAATATCGTACTCAATAAGAAGAAGAAGGTGACATGAGTTTTAATATCATGGCGAAATCACCATCTCCCCAGCATCTCCCCGACTTCCACCGTCGAGGATCTCAATCCTTCTACTTATTCGCCACTCAGATTGAGGAAACTTCAGCCTACTACTCTCTTAAATACTACTCCATCCCGAGGTTCACCGCGCGTACGCCGCGCGACCACCTATGCTTTAATTAAATTAAATTCTAAAAATGCAAATTTTGTTTCTGGTCCAGTCCAGAGACCACCGGCTTTGCGGCTTACTTCTTTCATAAAAATGCAATAGGCAGGAAGGAGAGGACTAACATCCTCTGCTCACCGCCTCAGTTTTTTATATTCCCTTTGGTCTGTGATTTGGGGCCGATACATACGAACCCGAGTGAAGCGCCGAGGCCGTCTCTTTCTATGTAGGACAAGCAGTGGTTATCTTCGAAAATATCCCAGATCTATTTATCCTTATAATTATTCCGGAAAGTGACCTTGCACCCTAGTCACAAATGAATCTCTCGAAAGATCTATCAAACTCTACCAAAAAACGTGCACTGAATTCCTCCCCCTTCCCGTCCAGGTGCATGCTGCGCACGTATCACCATCGCAGCCCGTTCTGGCCAGCACACTCATCACCCGCTGTCGTCTTTTGCGTCACTCCTGTCAGGGCACTTACACGACGGGGTTGCTTTCACTGCCCATGTACACGCTGATGCAACAACATGAATATGGAGGCCTTCGTGAGCCCCCATTTTCCCTTTTTACCCAGGAAACAGCCGCCGTACAATACTTAGTAACCCCACCCATAAGGGTGATTTTTCACGGCGCTGCATCCATCGCAGGCCTGCAGTCACGACTTTCACTGGATAGTTGCACTTTCTGAGTTCTTCACATACTGTTAGCACATTGAGGCCTGTGACGCCGTCGCTGTTCGAATTTTGTCTTATTCGAAAAAACGTATTCGCGACTGTGGCAAATTTTGATGTACTTGGCCCATACGATACGATGCTCTTGTATGTCTGGAAACTGAGAGGTTCAGAGGACCAGATCGAATCCGAGTTCTTAAACTTGTGCGACATTATGATTTGCTGCTCGTCGAATACAATCAACCTTGTTTCAAGGAAATCCAGAATGCTTACCCGGGTCAGTCCGTTCCAAAACCAGGCCTTCCGGGTAGCAGTGCGTTCAACGAAACACCCGCGGACGCGTCCGCAGGGTCGAGCTCGGATCGCGGACCCAAATGGGTCCGCATCCGTGGCCTACCTGGTCCGCACCGTAGACCCGATTTTACACGATTTTTCCTGAATTAAATAATAGGTAAAAAACAAATAAAAAAATATGGGGTTGTAGGGAATTTTAAGCCCTACAAATCCATATTTTTTGTTTTTGAATCCGACTTTGTTTAGGATTTTTAAACAATTAAAAACGAAATTGGATTTAAAGAAAATTAAAAAAATATATATTAAGAAAAGCAGGAATTTTTTTTGGTCATTTTTTATCATGAGATATATGGTCCGTGAGTTTACCTGTATTTTTTGAGAAATGAATTTATGTTTTTTGC
>BFEA01000317.1:856949-876647 GCA_003427395.1 Chara braunii | reverse complement strand
AAACCGGCAAATGAACCTGGCACCGATCGGCGCTGGATGCTGGCAAGGGGCCCCGCTGACCCACAGGAGGTAGCTGGGGTAGCGGCTTCGGCTGGGGTATGAGTTGGCGGGCGTCGTACTAAGAGACAGAAGCGGGGGATTATTTAAGATCGGTCGTTGACCGATTTCTGTTTTCTCCTGTGTGTATAGGAGTAGTGCACAGTCGGGCGTTCGTAGGGACCCGCGGGGATGGCGCGCATAAAATGGGAAAGAGCCCGGGGGCCGGCGTTCTTTTTTCGCTTTGACGATTTTTCTTTCGCCCGTGGGAGCTCCGCACTACGTAGGCAGCGCCAGGTCGGCTGGTGGTGACGTCAACATGAGCCGGAACGGAGATGGCGAGAAGACGAGCGGGGTGCCGCGGGAGCGAGGTGGATTGTGCGCTCCTCGAGGGGTTTAGGTCGGACATGAGGCCACATGGAGGTTTTCGGGCGCGGCGACCTCGATTATGAGGTCGGCGTTAGAGGAAGGTAGGTGAAAAGGGGGGTGGAAGAGAAGCGGGCTGCGCGAGAGCGACGGGAAGATAGTACAGGGAGGGTGAACCCATGGCGGTCTCACGCGCCGTTAGAGTTAGGTAAGGGAGAGTGTTAGCAAGGGATTTTGAATGCGGGCGAATTATCGGGCAAAGCTGGTCCGGGGAACGAACTAGCAGGGTAGGAGCTGGAGTAAAGAGGCAATGCCGAGAGCCATGACAAGAGTGGTAGTGAAGGGGGCAAAGGCTGGCTGATTCGGACGCTCCCTACTTGTCCTCGGTGAGAATGCAAGGCGGATTGGCAGCTATTGGCTACGACGGAGGGGACGATGACGTTACGGACTGAGGGACTGAGGGTGTGTCGGGGAGGAAGGGTTTCGGGGTGTTAGTGCACCTCGTTGGGATCCTACGAAAGGCTCACTCTATCGTCTCGCTCGGCCATTTGGATAGGAGCAGCGGGGGAAAGGGCTCACCTACCTGCCGCGCGTTCGACTCGGGGGTCCTCGTCGTCATAAGCCCACCTGTGCTTGTCACCACGGCGCTGATGGGCCTGTGGTGGCCACTACTCTGAGTCTCGGTGTATGACTGTTTGGAGTCGACTGAGCTGCATGGGCAGTCGTCGTCCCACACGCAACGACCCCGTAGTTGTAGTAAGTACTCGGGTGGCGGCCTATCTGCCTACACGAGGCTCGAGCTGTTTGACCCGCTCTTTGGGCCGAGGGGAATACGTATCTGGCTCGGATGGGGGTCTATGTACCTCTGTTGTAAGCTCTTAGATAGCAGCTACGGGAACCCCGTTACTACAGCCGGAGCCCCTGGGGGACATCGACTCGCCGTACGCCTGGAGCCAGGGCACTGCATACAGCTGAAGGGAGAAGCTGCCGTTTGGCCGAAGTTTGTCGCCGTGTTTTGGGTTGGGGCTCGACTGCAGTGGGCGGAGTACCTTGTCGAGCTCTACCGAGCTCGCTGACCTGGTGCCCATAGGCACCGGACTGGCTACAAAGTGGGGATCAGACTGACGGTTGGCGGGTTGGCGGGGTGACAGCTCGCAGCCCACGGGGCTGCAAGACGTGCCTGATGCCTGGCGCGGTGCTCATCAACAGGAGGAAAGAGAGAGGCGCACAACTAAGGTGCAACGTTCTTGCTGCTCCTACTATGGGCTCTGCGGGTTGACTTGGTTGGTTGTACTACAACAACGGTTGCCGAACATGCTGCAGGTGGCTGTACTGCCTTAGGTACGGCTAGCCACGAACTGCATGATTGCAGTCTTATTACGGGAGGTGAAGGCGTGGTGTACTGGGGGGGGGGGGTTGAGTCAACTACAAAAGGAGGCCGCTGTTGCAGCAAGATGGAGTAGTGGTAGCAGATGGGGCTGCTGCTACGATTCGAGTGTTCGTTAGGGGAGCTGGAGTCAACAGTTCGTCTGAGGTTTGGCCAAGCTGCTGCATTCTGGCCGTCATTGCGGGGCCCTCAGGTGCTGAAGACTTGAAGACCCTCTCGCGCGAGTCTGAGTGTACTCCTGCTGAATCTGAGAGTCTCACACCTTCTTATCCTGCCCTTCTTCCTCTAAGTCTAGTCCCTTTGGCTCTGAGAGGAAGGCAGCAGGCGGGCGTGTGACCCGTGACTCGCACCAAGGCCTTTGTGGGAGGTTGTCCCACCGATTGCGGGAGCCCTGCCGGGACTCAGGCAGAGTCCTGGAGGCAGGGAACTGAGTGGTAATTCCCTGACTCCCTCTATAAATCCAATTATAACCCCTACTTGTAGATCTCTCTACTGTTGACTGAGTATATTGTGTGGATCATGTACTTGGTTTTGAGTTTGGCTTTCAGGACATAAGTCAGATTGAAGTAAAAAAATGTATGGGCATATCTCAGTTTCAGTTTGTTGATTGTCTGAAAGCAGATTGTGAATGAAATGGGTTGCATCTGGGGGAAGGATGGGAGAAAGGCAGTATTGTATGCAGTCCGGTTGGGTCATTGAGGTTGGGAGGTCCCCTTAAGTTTGGGGAAGCCCAGCGCTTTGTTTATTTTTGGGGTTGCATGGAGCCTCATGCCGCTCTATAAGCTTAGGTAGCCTGAAGCTCTGGAGGCCGGGATATCCCCATAAGTTTGGAGAGACCTGGTGCTGTAAGTTGCATGGAGGGTCAGGACGCTCTATAAGTTTAGGTGTCCTGGCTGCTCTGACTTGTGAGGGTTTGATTGTGGGTGATTTTCAGGGACCCAAGGCGCTCTATAAGTTTAGGTACCTTGGGTTGCCTCGTTTTACTTGGGATTCTTTTAATTTCTTTGGTTCTGAACGAGGAGGTCTGAACCGCTCTATAAGTTTAGGTGGTTCAGCCCTTCTCCTGTTTTTGTTCTGAGGGGATAACTCTGTCAAGAGGCAGGCCGCTCTATAGGTTTAGGTAGTCTGTCTCACTGCCTCGCACAGACTGGACCAGAGAGGAATGAACCTGGCAAAGGATCAGACCGCTCTATAAGTTTAGGTAGTCTGATCCAATGCCTTGCACATGTGGGAACCCTATGAATGTAATCTAATTATACTGTAGTACTATGTTATTAAGAACAGGCTAGTCAGACCGCTCTATAAGTTTAGGTAGCCTGACTACAGCTTATCACAACTGAAGAGAGTATAACTAAGAGATATAACTGAAGGTAAACCTGGGCGGGCTGAGCAATGTTCTAAGTTGAGCGGCTCAGCCTTATGTCCCCTTTGAAGACTAAGTTCAGAGAAGTATATATAATTTGACTATTTAAACAGTTCAGGGCGACTAGAGTGATCTAGTCATATGCCCAAAGAAGAGAGAAGTAGTTGTGTCCTCTGTTTGTGTATACCTGGCCAAGTCAGAACGCTCTATAAGTTTAGGTATTCTGACCTTGGGTCTGGCTAAGTTGGACGCGCTCTGTAAGTTCAGGTGCCCTGACCTATGCCTTATGTAAGTTGGGTATGAGGGGATAACTCACTAAGAAGCCATGAACTATTGGTTGCTAAAGGAACTTGGGGTTAGCGAGAGTACTTACCTTTGTGGTTTGGCTTGCATGTGGCGGAGTGAGATTACTACTTGGTCTGGGTTTCAGGTTGACAGGTAGTTGCTTTAGAGGCTCGCCACGTGCTAGAGCGATAGGAGTTAGGTCAATTCCTGTATTTTCTGAGTTGACTTTATTTTACTTAGATCGATTCTTGCGCTTTCTGAGACTCGCTATTACACTTGGACTTGTATAAATTTTGGTACGCAACTTTCTCTACGGGAAGCGCTGCCAAAATTTTTACAGATTCAAGGAGTTAGACAAATTTTGACTTGTCAAAGTTCAGCTTGTCTTTTCTGTATATCTGACTTAGTAAAAATTTGGAAAGTCTCATTTTTTAAGGGAAGTGCTGCCCAAATTTTTGCTAATTCAGGGAGTTAGACAAAATTGGACTTTGAGAAGTCAAAGTTAGTCTTAAGCTCTAAACTTAGCTTTGTATAAATTTGGGGAAAGCACTTTTCTCTGGGGAATGTTGCCGAAATTTTTGCAAAACTAAGGAGTTAGTCAAATTTTGTCTAAGTTGAACTCAAGGTTGGGGGTTGAGTTCAAATTTGACTTGGTATAAATCTGGGAAATCTCCAAATTCCAAAGGGGATGCTGCCCAAATTTCTGCTAATTTTGATAGATAGACAAAATTTGACTTTCAAGACTCATAGATTACTTCGGCTTTTGATATTTGGGTTTGTATAAATTCTGGAAAGGCACTTTTCCTATGGGAAGCGCTGCCGAGATTTTCTTCATTTAGAGGAGTTAGATTATATTTTGACAGGTGGCGATTTTGGCGATCCGCCCTGAATAGGGGAGATTCTGCCATTAGTCTACCTTTGCTTTGGGCACTGGCTTAGAAGTGGGCTTAGACTTAGGCTCATCCCCCATATGCTGATAATATAGCTTGGGCATTTGACCTATTTTGTGTTACAGGTCCTTTGGGGTGTATGATTAAAGATAAGGACTAAACTCAGCTTGATCCCTTGAGGATCGTCTTCTGTTATCACTGATAACAGGTCGGTTGCCGATTTTTCGGTTTACGACTCGATTTCAATTCACTCTCCATACTCAACCTAAAAGGTTTTAGCCCTGGTGATCTTACTGTTTGTTAAGGGTTTCACCCGAACTTTTATTGAATGGTCATTTAACAAAGGTACTGAGTATTTAATTGAGGTTGGTTGGATCGGTGGTTGGGGCTTGCATGGCTAAAGCGAAGGGGGTATGAGCATAGAGAAGGGTTGGGGTTGACTCCGTGTAGTGCGTGTTTGTCGCTTGATTCTTGATGTGATTGCAGGTATGTCATGTGGCTTGGATTTTGGATTTGAATTGCCTGCGATCCCATATACATATATATGGTTGTGAGGAGTCCCACTGTGCCTGTGAGAAGTGATCGTCGCATCTCTATTCTCCCTTGTGCGTGTATGCGTAAGTATACCTAGGATGAGTGCTTGAGAGGCCCGAGAGGCCATGTTAAAACTCGTTTAAGGGTTGAGGTCGAGAGGCGCAGGGAACACCCTCCCTTCTGCCTATCTGCGTCTTGGGGCTTTTATAGTCGGACGTTGGTCCTGGGGCGGGATTCAAGGTCCTTGTCCAGGACATCCCAAGCCCTAGACTCTACAGGGAAGGGGGTTTCCCCTCGCACAAAGCCTATTTACTTTGGCCGACGCGACACTCCACCTTGAAGGCGGAAAATGTCGCGAGGGCCGAAAGACGTGTCCTTCAGCCGTTCAATATCGTGAGGGGCGACCCCTCACGATGTGTTCCTTCAGCCATTCAATATCGCGAGGCCGGAACCGCGATTACCACGTATGATTGACATCGGTGGTTGGCATAGAATTGGTCTGCGGCCGCACAGCCTTATGTTAGAATCCCGCCGCGACGCCTCGCCGCCCAGCGTCTAAAAGTTATGGGATCGCTGGGTCTGCACGGAGGGCGCAACGCTTGGATTACTGTAGGCCGCCGGCACCACCCGCGGAGGGAAGGGTACCCCAGGGCCACGAGTCATTTTTAGCAAGGGAACCCTTGCCCTGTTCCCTCTTTTTGGGTTCGTGCGTGTCTTGCTTGCTTTTTAGAGATTTTTAATGGTTGGACGTTGTAGTCCGTGGCAGCCGTCAAAGTCAAACCCCTTGACTTTTGCCCAGGCCCCTGGGGAGGACTTACCCCTAGGGCCGCGAGAGACGACTACCACTACAGGCATGGGCCTGTGTACCACCCACTTTGCATAAGGGTGCAGAAGAGGGTGTGTGGTCTTCAACCGCGCATGGCGGTTGTCTAGCGCTGAGAGATTAACCCTCAAGGCGCGTGTCAGCCGACACTTGAGTGTCGAATACGACCCTCGAGATTAACGAGGACCTCGTGAGTATGGGTACTACATGGTACGCCATCATCGGGACTGCTTGCGCACATTTGCATTGCGAGTCGATATGAGATAGCCCCGCGTCCGCGCGGTTTTATATCGGTTCTCGCATGCGACGCCTATCCGATTTCCGCGTCGGAAAGGTTGTGGGTTGGCTACCGAGGGGCTAGGAGCGTTATCGCGTTGTTCGTGTTGTGTTGTGTTACGTGTATGCATGGGCGTGTGTTTTTATTTTATATCTGTTAGAGTGGTGTGTGCGTGGTGTGTGGGATGCGTCCTAGTTGACCGACGACGAGCCGCGCTCGGGACTTCAGCCCCCCAAGATGTCGGTTCGCGTGCGGGTAAAATAGGCGTATTACCGCGCGTACCCCCTATGCTACAGCGAACGAGAAACGCCCTCGGCTGGTCCACCTCTGCGATTGCAACTGATCAACTTTCATAATGTGGACTGGTAGCTCGGCGGGGATACGCCCACCGATGGGAGGTGACAGCTCCCGTAAGGTGGAGGTAAGACGTGCCTCGCGTAGGCCCTATCCTATCGTAGGGGCTCGCGAGAGGTATGGCTGGCGCACTCGGCCGGAGCGGCCCAAGGAAGCTCCATTTGCGCGTTCGTGTCGAGGTTGGTCCAACTCCTGCGTGACGCGGCCGAGAGGGTCCCGCATTGCCACGAGCGGTGCCGGACCGATGCGCTTGATAGCGCTGCATCCATCGCAGGCCTGCAGTCACGACTTTCATTGGATAGTTGCACTTTCTCAGTTCTTCACATAGTGTTAGCACATTGAGGCCTGTGACGCTGTCGCTGTTCGAATTTCTGTTAGGCCCTCAGTTGGTACACCTATGTGTGTTCAAACCCGAACGGAACAACGAAAATTATCAATCACCCAGAACCCTCTATCCTGCTGGTTCGCTTACCACCACAGGATAGCTGGACCTCACAGGGTGTCTATATCTATCTATCTATATAACTATCTATATCTATATCTATCTATCTATCTATCTACCGCAGCACCTCACAGGATCGCAGGACCTCACATAGGACCTCACAGGGCCCCGTAAGAGGCTTCCCCTGGCCCCAGGGAAAATGGGTTGGATGGGCCAGACCTGGTAGTGCCCCGTTCCGTACATTTTTACTTTTTTGGGCGGGCGGGCCCGCCCGCGCTTTCGTACGTTTTTTTGGGGGGGCGCTTGGTAATGTTCGTAGGGGAGGGGACCACCACCTGAGTGGAGGCACAGGGATTGGTCCTGATGGCATGGTCCCTGACGCTACCGGCTGTCCCCTACTGTCTTCCCCCGAACACAACGCACCCTCATTTTGACTGCATCGGACCGGAAAGACGGCTTGTATACCTTCATTTTCAGCGTGCGTTATGTTCGGGGGAAGACGGTAGTCGGTATCGCCCACCTGCATCGGGAGCAGGCCCCGCATGTTCTCCCGTGAACACGCTTCTGCCTGCTACGGGGTTCCTCGTATGCCTACAATTAGGAGTTAAAAAAAAAAAAAAAAAAAGTAGTGGTAGGTAGGTCGTGTGAGGTGAAATTGGGAGAGCTTCTATAAATGCAAAAACACTTGCTCTCGGCGCTGCTTTATGAACTGGGTCGCTTTTAGCTGAGGGTTTGTGTGGCGCCGCTCCGTCGATTGCAGAAAGTGTTGCCCGGTAGGTATCGGGCAGATTCACCCAGGCAGTGTATATTTCCATGTTCTAGGGGAAGATTCGTCCGATTTTGCTCATCCTATCGATGGAAGTAGAGTGAGGTCAGCTGCGAGGTTGTAGACTTTACCTGCTCTCTCTCTCTCTCTCTCTCTCTCTCTCACACACACACACACACACACACACACACACACACACACACACACACAAAACAAAGAAACAAAAAAAGAGTGTGGCAGTGTATATTTCCATGTTCTGGAGGTAGATTCATTCGACTTTGCTCACCCTATCGATGGAATAGCACGAGGCCAGCAACGAGGTTGGAGACTTACCTGTTCTCTCTCTCTCTCTCTCTCTCTCTCTCTCTCAAATTCTGAGACTTGCGGCGACTTGGGACACAATCGATTTTTCTTGGGATGTATTTGACGAAAATTCTCTCTCTCTCTCTCTCTCTCTCTCTGCGCGCGCGTTCGCCGTGTTGTTGGTGCGGCAGGGTCACATGCCAGCGCCCCGCCTGCAGCGGCATACCCCCGCGGCACGCCTGTGACTTGTTTATATTAAAAAAACAAAAAAAAAGAAGGACAATTCTGAATTACCTGTGCCTGTGTGCCAGGTCAGGTGGACAATAAAATATCTCAGGGCGATCGCCACTTGTTTTTTTTTCTTTTCTGAAGGAAAAGAAGGGAAGGGGGAAGGAAAAGGGGGAAGTGGGGGGGGGGAGATCCGTGTGTGCTAAACGGCGAAAAAGTTTTGGAAAAAAAGAACTGAAAATAAAAGTGTCAAGGAGTTCAAGCACGCCCCTGTAGGCGAGTACCAATAACGGTACTAGAAGAAAAAGGACAAAGGAAAGGAAAGGAAAGAAAAGAAAGGAGAAAACCGGAGCGGAAAATGATGTGTCTGCTGACGGATGGTTTGATTTGATTTGATTTGTTGGTTTTTCCTGTCTGCCACATGGTGCTGCTTACGAAAAGTTTGCGACGATGCGAATAGCAAGAAGAGAGAGGGGACAATCAGCTTTCTGAAGAACGTTGTCTGAAGAATCTTCTCTTTCCACGTTGTGCTGCTCGGCTCGTCAGTCTAAGAAGGATATCGTTTATCCCATCCACGTCATCAAGAAAACAGAAAGAGATAGATAGATAGATAGATAGATAGGGAGAGAGAAGGAGAAAAAGAAAGAAGAGAGAGAGAGAGAGAGAGAGAGAGAGAGAGAGAGAGAGAGAGAGAGAGAGAGAGAGAGAGAGAGAGAGAGAGAGAGAGAGAGAGAGAGNAGAGAGAGAGAGAGAGAGAGAGAGAGAGAGAGAGAGAGAGAGAGAGAGAGAGAGAGAGAGAGAGAGAGAGAGAGAATATATTGGGTTCAGCCTCCTGATGAGTGGGTGAAACTCCGACGAAACAGTTTGTCACAGCCCCTCGTTTGTTGTTCTCTTCTCCCTCTCTGCCTACGGTTTACCTGGGCAGTTCTGTTTGACGATATATGATATATAGGAAGACGATACAAAAAAAAACGCATTTCTTTTTTTCTTCTTTTTTTCTTCTTTTCTTCGCGTTTGCGCTCTCATAACTTTGTGACGATATATAATATATATATACGATATATATACATAGGCCGGCCAACAGGCGGAGCTTTCCTTCCTTCCTTTCCTTTTTCTGTTTTGTTTTTTTCGCCTTTGCTCTCCGATACACGGTGTGACGATATAAATATAAATATATATAAATATTGTTCGCAATTGCGCTCTGATACTCTTGTGACAATATATAGTGAGTGCGAGTATATAAATAGATAGCGAGGGAGAGGAGAAGGGAGGGGAGAGCAAGAGAAGGTTGTGGCCGGGATGGCGGTGGATGGAGAGGCAGGTGAAGGAGGATACAAGCCATGGTGGGCGATTGACAAGCAAGCATGGCGGGAAGTGTTCAGCATCTATTACAAAATCAAGAGTGTCAATCAAGATCTGGAGCCATTGCCAGCGTGGACGATTGCCGACGTGGCAGAATTTGCCGAGGAGGACCCGGTTCATGGTCCCCAGGTTCAGAATCTTCAGAAGGCGGCGACCGCTGCAGCGGTCGCTGCGGCAGTCGGCGGCACCGCCTCCCTTGCGTTCATACTTAGGCAGAGCAGGAACGTACCCGCGGCGGCAGTTGGGCTAGTCGGAGGCGCAGCCGTAAGCTGGGCGCTCGCGGAAGAGATTGCTAATTATTCTCTCGGCTTGTTCAAATTCGAGGGCATGGATGCAAATCTGAAGTTCCTCGAATGGAGGAGGAGAAAAGCCCAACAACTCGGTTCCAATCACTGAGGCATCAACCGATCTACCCTTCGTCACCTGGATGGGATCTTCGTCACGATTCATCATCATCCATCATCATCATCGTCCCCTCATCCTCATCAGGATTCTCGCCATCATCGTACAGTATGTAATCCCTTTTCGCGAGAACTGTGTCCACAGTCGTTTCCGGCAGTGTGGTTGACATCCACAGTAATTTCTGGCAGTATGGTTGACGTCAACAGTTACGGTAATTCTGGCAGTGCGGTTGACGTCAACAGTAACTCCGGGCAGTACGGTTGATGTCCACAGTAGTGTTTTTTTTTTCTTTTTTTTTCTTTTCTTTTCTTTGCTTTTCTTTTCTTTTCTTCCGGCAGTACGGTTGCTGGCGTGCTCAGTCATCCGCCGATGCGATTCTCACGGCAGCAGCTACTGTTGATGTTTGACGTCAACAGTAATTCCTTCCGGCAGTTGCTCACTATTGTGAACAACATGGAGACAGCAACACCTTCGTCATCATCATCATCATCATCATCATCATCATCATCATCATCATCGTCATTGATCATCATCGTCATCGTCATTGATCATCATAAGAGAGCATCAGCATCATGTGGTCATTAGCAGCTGCGGCAGCGGCAGCAGCAGCAGCAGCAGCAGCAGCAGCAAGTAATCTAACGGTAGCGAACGTCGTGCTCGATGAACCAGCTAGATCAGCCAATAAATCAGCCAATGAATGAATGAATGAATGAATGAATGAATGAATGGGTCAGCCATATCCATCAATTACAGAATAGCCAACCAATGCGTCGATCCTTCAGCCAACCCGTCAACTGCCTAAAACATGAAGTTTCGTCCCTCTTCCTCCTTGTCTTCCCTTGGTGTAGTTTCTCACGACAATTTCCTCCATGCCGCTGTGTTGCGTCACTCTGCACACACACACACACACACACACACACACACACACACACACACACACACACACACACACAGAGAGCGAAAGATGTGGCTTCGCTTGTGGGGCGGGTGAATTGCGGCGTGGCGAAAGAGGAACAATTCTGTAATTCTGGACGGCACAGGCCTGCTGGCTGAGGTCGGCGCTTGTTTCTTGGGAGTTGTGCTGTTGCGCGCCATCTCTTACTAGCTATTTGAGGAAGCTGTCGGGTTTCTGCCGTTGTAGTTTTTTTTTTGTTTTTTTTTTGGGTTTCTTTCTATATGCCCGTGTATTCATCATTTCTCTTGGAATGGGTAGAGAGAGCACATCTGCTCTTTGCTCCGAGTGGCAAAGCTGCTGCTCACCTGATTCCCATTGGGAACGATTAGGATTCGTCCTTAAACCTGTTATCTTTTACTTCCCTTCTCCTCCTGCCCCCCCCTTCCTCTCTCCGCTTCCCGTCCCCTTTCCTCTCCTTTGGTAAATTCTTCCCTTCATTGATATTAACTGCTGTCCAGTGAAGTGAGAATTTACCCTTTTACCCTTTTACCCTTTGGTAAATTCTCACCTTTGTCCTTACAATATCTATGCTGGTCTGTTATGGCGACATGAGAGGTCAGTCTTTATGATCCGACTCTTTAGCCATCTCTTCCGTCTGAAGACTGAGCAACGAAGTGGTGGAACGGAATGGATGGGTGGTACACACCTGGAACAGAATGGATGGATGGTACACACCTGGAACAGAATGGATGGGTGGTACACACCTGGAACAGAATGGATGGATGGTACACACCTGGAACAGAATGGATGGATGGTACTCACTTGGAACAAAATGGATGGATGGTACTCACTTGGAACAGAATGGAATGAATGCGAAGTGGTGGAACGGAATGGAGGGATGGTGCACACTTGGAACGTCGGTGGAACAGAATGGATAGACGGTNGAGAGAGAGAGAGAGAGAGAGAGAGAGAGAGAGAGAGAGAGAGAGAGAGAGAGAGAGAGAGAGAGAGCATCGTGCTAAGTTGCTTCGTGTACTTTGAGGTACATTTGTGGCCGACCAGTTGCATGCATAGCCAGCTACTCCCATTTGGTTTCTGCACTGTTGACAATGCCAGGGAAATTTCACACGCATGCAGAGAGAGAACAGAAGCAGACAACCCAAAGATACAGCAGGAGAGAACACACGAGTAGTTGCAGACTGCTTTGGTGAACCGTCACCAACTCTGACAACAGTTTGCTCCAAAGTTCGACTCATGTTGCCAGTGGACTATGGCATGTAGTGCACCAATATGGAGAGAGCTTACAGCAAGGCAAAGGAGCATAGCGCAGCACGGAGAAGGCAACTTACAGCGAGGCAAGCAGGGCGCAGACAAGCAGGGGGGCCGGAACAAAACTACACATCAAGACTGTTACATGCTGCGCCTGCAACAGGCTCCACGGGCCATTTTCAGGCCCGTGTCGTTTTCAGCCTGAAAGCTTGAAAACAAGGGCCTACAGGCCCTGTGTCGTTTCAGCCTGAAAGCCTGAAAACGATGGCCTACAGGCCCTGTGTCGTTTCAGGCTAAATCAGGGCCTTTCCGGCCCTGAGTATTTTCAGCCTGAAACTGAGGGCCATTTTCAGGCCCTCATCAGTTCGACCTGCCCTGAAACTCAGGCACCAGACCAGGGTTTTAGCTCAGGCCATTTTTGGCCTATTTTCAAGACAACCTTCGGTTGAGCTTCAACGCCAGGGTCTGGCACATTTTGGCATTGGATGATTGGCAAGAGCAGCCTCCTGGACGGGCCAGCACTATATAGGACTGGCCCGCCCTGCAGCCTGCAGCTAGTTCATAGGGACTTCCCAGGCACTTCACGTGCAGTTCAGGAGGCAGGAGGTAGTCTTCAGGATTCGGCAGCAGCACTCTGGAGGAGCGCTGCAGTAGTAGTAGTAGCGTTAGCAGTAGTCTTCAGCGCTGGGTGCTAGTAGTAGCGTTAGCAGTAGTCTTCAGCGCTGGGCGGTAGAAGGAGCTAGAGTAGTACTGGAGGGAGAGAGAGATTGGGCGGAGGCCAGGGAGACGTACCTGCAGCGGCAAGCTCCAGCTTCGTCTTCGAGGTACCTGCAGCACAGCGCCATCTTCACAGGTTAGTACCTGGCACAAGAGAGAGAGAGAGAGAGAGAGAGAGAGAGAGAGAGAGAGAGAGAGAGAGAGAGAGAGAGAGAGAGACAGGGAAGTGAGAAGCAGAGAGCGTAATGGTAATGTGCGATTGGAGGAGTGGAGGAGTGGAGGGGACGACGGGCAGAGCTTGTGAACTCTACACCATCATGATGGCCCAGGAGGAGAGTTTGCACCTCTTCCTTTTTTTTTTTTTTTCTTTCTTTCTTTTAGTACCCTATTTTCTTCTCTCAATACGTCTCTCGCTACCTACCCATATATATATATCCTACCCTACCCACATGTCCCACCCTTAAAAGTCCATAATAATATATATGTCCTACCCTTAAACCCGACGAAACAGCCCAGCATAATGACCAACTGAACTAGAACGGCCTATGGACCACACAGCGGAGCTAGCTTTCGGATAGGAGATCAGCCTTAAATCTCCTACCTAGAACTTAGCTAACCTAAGGTTATGGGTCTACGCCTACCTAACTCTGCTCTGTGGGGGGGAGCAGCACCCAAGCTCCTAACAGCTGGCGAGGTAGCGAGTCTAGCGAGACTTCCACAACCAGCCATGAGGGACAAGCCAACTTTCTCAGCTGGTGAACCCGAAGTACACCACATAGGGGATCGTGGGGAGTCTAATGGATGACGTGGGAATTGAACCCACAACCTCCTCAGCCAACTCCGGCCTTTCGCCTCTTCCTTTAGTTTTTTTCTTTTTTCACTGTTTTTTGTGTATTGCTTGTGTAAGTTATTTGAAGAGTTGCGGAAAAGGAAGGTCTGTAATTGCACTCAGCACCAAGCGGCGGTGATCTGCATATGGTGGTCCCGTAACTGTTATTGGTTATCTGGACGTGGTCCCATAATTGGTATTGGTTATGCGAAAGGTTTCTTTTCTTTTTTTCCGCAGGAAATCATTTCGATTCAATTGCAAGCGAATATTTGGGAGAGGCCGGAGATCTCACATTTATCCCGGCAGCATCAGCCGGTTTAGCTTGAGTACCACACCCCTCTGAACAGGAAAACTTATTCAGCTTAGCTTATGCCCCTGGCGGAACCATGGACCAATTCATTAACCAATCACTCGATCGAATTTGCCGCTTCTGCTCACCTATGTTTAGATTCCAAAATCTTACTTCTTAATTTCCAACCGAATTAGCGCTACGGTCGTCACCCGAGTCTTCACCCGAATAGAATGCCCGGTCATTATGGTTGTGTTTGGGCCAACTTCCAGTCTGGGCACTCCGACCAGAGATGTCTGGTGGACTCTTATAAGGGCCAAGTACAACGGATACAGCCCAAGGGTACTGGTGCACCGCGGCCAATTAACCACACTGAGGAAGGGGTAATCATTAGGGACAGCATCCACAGAAGACTTGCCTGCTATAGGTCTGGGAATTCCAACCGAATACTCCATAGCTTCTTGAAGTCGCTTGTCTTTGATTGCGGATCTTCGGTGAGCACTGGCCCTCATATGCTTATCGCTATGTCCTCAGGGGACCTTGACTTGCAGACCGCCCGTCTGTAGGACTCCCCTACTGTATAGCTTGCCAGGTCTAATTTGCCTCTACTCCATCTCCACGCTCTTGCGTCGATGCTGAGTTGCTTAAGAGGCNGGTCAGGGCTTATATCTAAGTCTTCCACTGCACTATAAAGCACCATTTTACATGCGGTTAACCAGGGGTTTTATTATTCGACGAATTTTCATTTTAGAGTCATTTCTTTGGGGAGTCCATCTATGCCAGGGGTCTTCTCTTCGTCCATCTGCATCATCGCCGTCCATATTTCCTCCTTGACAGTGGACGATCCAGATCTGCTTGTCGTTGGCCCGTCAGGGTCTTTTCCAGCGGCTTCAAGAAGTCTTCAATATCCTTCTCCCTGGCATTTCTCTCCCGCCGTGCACATCTGGAAGTGAACAGATCCTTGTAAAAGGATCTGGCTATCTGTAGGCAGTGGGGGGAGGAGGTAACGATGTCTTGGTGACCGGTCTGGGGGTCGTATAATGCTTCTATGATTGTTCTCTGTGAACGTGCTCGGGCTATGCTGAAGAATTTTGTGTCCATTGTCCCTTCCGTTTGTAGCTTTGTTAGCCTTCCTCTTATCCGTGCTCCTTCCCAACGTTGTGTGGCGAAGACCTGGAGTCGCTGTTGCAGTTTTTGGATCTCTGAGCCTTCTGGTGGTTGTGTGTGCGACGCATGTTGAGCATTGTGTGGAGCGTTGTGCGGACTGTTGGGTTGGTTTTGGTGTTCCAGTTGCTGCAGTTGTTGGTGAATCTCCATCTCCTGATGATGTTTTCTCGTGGCTAGGAGTTTAGAACTAGTTGATTGACACTAAGTTAATGCTCAAAGCTTGTCTCTGTTTTTCATATCAGCCTTCCTGAGTTCCTCATTGGTAACAAGGACATTGTCTACTGCGAGGCAGATGTGAGAAGGTCTCTGCTGCGCACTCACCGGGTTCACTTCTATAACCCATCGAAAGCTTGTCATTTTTGTGGGGATGGATTCATATTGGCTTGACTATTTCTACTCAACTCAACTTATTTTCCCGTGCTTAGATCTGACAGTGTTGCACTTATCAGTTGCACACACGACGTGGAACCCCAATATAACTGCTGCTGGTGCAAACTGGGTAATTCGTATTTGTGGCAACGGTTGGTATGCGATATCAGGGAGTCCGTTTCACAGAGCACACCCACGCGGCTGGCTTACTTCTGGTAAACTTCCTCATGCCCATTCCTCAGCCCTCTTCGTTGTTGGGTTGCAAAGCTTCGAAGTTCGAACTAATCGAGGCGCAACAACAATTTTGTCAAAATGGACATATTTTATTTTTTGAACGAAATTGGAAACTCATAGATTGGCCCGATTTAGGTCGATATTTTCAGCTCCTTAGGGTAGGGCATTTGCGTTCTGAAAACGCCCTACCCTCTGGATGCAAGCTAAGTCCTGATACATTCAGGGGGAATGTCGTACCCCCTGGACTCCAGCTAAGTCCAGATACATCCAAGGGGTCCGGCGTCTGGGTCCGGCGTTTTAAGGACGCCGGACTCTCAAGAGCTTGAAATTTCCACCTAAATCGGTCCAATTTATGAGGTTTCAATTTCGTTCAAAAAATAAAATAGGTCCGTTCTGACGAAATTGCTGTTATGATCTCTCCTGTCGATGTATGTAATCCCTTTGGAAATTCAATGTTCCGAAGGAGACCAAGCCCATTCTTTCTGATCTTGGAAGCCTTTTCATTTCTTTTGCTGTTTTGCAACCCTTTTCACTCAAGTCCTCCCGGAGAGGGGACAATTTTGAAAACGGTTCGTTCGGACTTCCTGTCCCTTCCCTCTTGTTTTTTTGGTAAGGACAACCCCTGAACTGAGACGGGAAATTCTGGTTTTGTCCTGGGATTTCACCCCCTTGCCCACAATCCTTGGCCAGGCCCCATACTCGGATCGGCGCTCCCCAGGACGGATACAGAACGCTACCCGGGGCATGAAGTTTCCCTGCGTACGGCAGGTTATACCATTGAAAATTTATATTATCTCTGGATTCCTTGTCAGCCTTCTTCCCAGTTTTGATCTTGGTGGAAGGAGCTGCGCGTAGCACCACTGGAACGGGGATTTTTAAAAAAAAGTCAGGATGCCCCTCCGGGATGGGGGCGTGTTGCTCCCGGCGAATAGATTGGAGCTCTTGTTCAAAAAAAAGAAAGGGAAAACTAGGGCGCTGTCACGGTTTCAGTTTGAAAATGCGCTTCAGTCACAATTTGGCGAATGTTGTGCCAAAGCGAGGGAAATTGTGAATGTATACAACCTAGCTTCAGGGTCGGGTGGGGATGTGTTGTATTCGAGGGATGCCTGAACTGGACTTAAAACTGAAATCGTGACTGTGCCCTAGTTACCCCCCCCACCCCCACTCCCCCCCCCCAAAAAAAAAAGAACGCGCTGGTGGGATGGGGGTGTTCCGATTTGAAGAAACAAAAGGAGAAAAGAACGTGCAGAACGAACACGACCAGTTTGAAAAGGCACTTCAAACACGGCACGAGTTTCCAAAAGGCGTGTCAGGTCTTTTGCAGGCAGGGGTCAGTGGTGTGCAGACTGCCGTTCATGTTTTTTTGTTTGCCTTTTTCAACTGAGGGCGTGTCCAACCTCTCATTTCGTGTTTTTTCCTCCCATTAACTCAAAGCTTGACGCGGACACACTTGTTTCAAAGAAAGGAAAAAGGAATGTGTTATGATCCTGGCCAATTTCGAAGTACACATTCATGAGAAAGCATAATGCCGTCCAATTGCAAAAAGAAATGAATGAACTTGAGAGGAGAAAGAGGGAAAGAAGAAGAAGAAGAAGAAGAAGATGTACACCAGCAAAGACCAATGATAATTCCCTTCTTCTCGCCAACCACTCTCCTCCTCCTTTCCGCCTCCCCTCGTATTCAAACAATAATTAATAATAAAATAATGTTCAATGGCTGAACTAGAATCAATGTCCGAATCCCTCTTCCACTGCAGGTACAACATGAGGTCCACCATAGCCATGGCCACTCTTCTCCTTCCTCTTCCTGAAGGCCGAGGCTATGGCGAACTGCTAGGGCGTTGCCCTGATGTGAAAAAGACAACTCAAAGCAGCTATGGCTGCTCTAGCTCAGGCCGGCATGCCTGACTCTGCCTCGAAGCTTCTTGGTGTAGCTCTACCCCAACTGGGGCCTTCCAGATGCAGTGCCCACCAAGATGATGAAGATGGCGTCCACCATAGCCAGGTAAGTACTTCTGGCGCTCCCCCTTCCTCCTCCTCTTGCCCGTGCTCCTCCACCATAGCCGAGGTGGAGAGGTGGGCGCTCCTTCCTCCCCAGCAGCGCTGCTCCAGGCCGCGCTCGAAGCAGTGTGTCGCCAAACTTGCACACCGTAGAATGAGGAGGAGCTCTTTGCTCCTCCAGGAGATATAGCGGCCTGCCCCCCCCCTGGTAGGGGTGTTGGTTGCTCCGTTCCATTGGTGGGGAGAAGCACCTGCTGGAAAATGGGTCCAGCATCCCGGTACAAAATGCATTGACAAGGTAGTGGGATTGGGCCGCCCGCCAAGATTGATTACCTCGTGAGAGCGGAGGAGGATTGACTGTGCAGGGCGGATGGGCATGGTACCAGGGTCCTCTTCAGCCCTGCTACTGGGCGCCTAAAGTCTATGCTTTCCTAGCACCTCTGTTTACCAGTCGTGTAGCTTTAGACGTTGCTGAAACTTCTGAGGGACTCTGAAGCTTTGTTCGTATCTTCAACTCTAAACCCTAAACCCCGGGCGGTTTCAGGTTCACTCTGTTGGAGACCTGCTCGCCTGCCTCCTCATTCCTGTGCCCAGGCCCGCTATCTATCATTGCTGGGACTCCCTCCCTCAGGCTGTCACCCCATTGCCNCACCCATCGCTATGTCCACAGGGGACCTTGACTTACAGACCGCCAGTCTGTAGGACTCCCCTACTGTATAGCTTGCCAGGTCTAATTTGCCTCTAGTACTCCATCTCCACGCTCTTGCGTCAATGCTGAGTTGCTTCAGAGGCACTCTTCCCACCCAGTTCGCTGTCTCGATCGCCCCTTCACAATCCCTGTGTTCCAGTTCTCTGATCTGTGGAGGGTTCTACCATTGCCTAACACCCTCTTCACCCAGCAGCTGGGAATTTCCAGTCCGCCTGTCTACGCTCCAGCTCTGGAGCTCCCTGAGCCTGTGCTATATTTGGGTTGCTGTGTGTCCTCAAAAAGCAATAATACTAATACAAACACAAAACGTTTTGGACCGGTATCTTGGTTAGAATCATGACCAGATGAATGCAGAAAAAGAAAGTTTGTGTACGTCCTAATCTCGTTCACGATAACGACTAGATAAATGCAGGAAAGTTGCGGTGTGAATATGTCCTTTTTTGACTGGTATCTGGGTTATAATCACGAGCAGATGAGTGCACGAAAAAAGGAAGTTTGCGCAAGTATGGTATTCTAGTTGGTTCTCTCTGACATGTCTGGACCTATTGCATGAAAATCTATTTATAGATTTTGTCATCTTGCTGGTTCTCTCAGATATGTCTCCACCTATTGCATGAAAATCTATTTATAGATTTTGTCATTCCTATGGTTAGTCTGATTCACGGGTTTTCTACATTTGGTCTCTAATGGATGTAATAGAGGAGGCTATATCTAGATTCTAGATGCTTGCCACGTGCTGCCGAGGGGTTGTTGATGATCTGAACATTGAATCTGTACTGGATGATGACCTGTACATGGATTCCGAATTCACTTTGGTAATAATTGATGATGCATACGTGGCATCTTCGATAGATGACTATGTACACGTACTACTTTCTATGGTCAATTCTACGGTTGGTGCCGGTGAAGCACAGCGAACATGTTCGGGGCTTTTACGAACGTCCGAACATGTTCGGGTGTTCGGCCGACTGTCTCCCGAACGTGTTTGGTCGAACATATTTTTTTTAATGATTAAATAAATAAATAAATTGGTTTTTGATTTTATACTCGAGTTTGATTACGAAGTTGAACATACCTCCCAGGCAAAAGTTGTTTGTATTATTATTCTTCATGTATATTTTTTTTCAGATTTTTCTGAGAACTTTTTATATCTCCGACGAAACAGTTTGCCACAGCCCCTCGTTTGTTGTCCTCTTCTCCCTCTCTGCCTACTGTTTACCGGGCAGCTCTGTTTGACTATATATATATACCGGGCAGTTCTATTTGACGATATATATATATATATATAAACAGTTTGTCACAGCCCCTCGTTTGTTGTCCTCTTCTCCCTCTCTGCCTACGGTTTACCGGGCAGTTCTATTTGACGATATATATATATATACGAAACAGTTTGTCACAGCCC
>BFEA01000317.1:775109-827478 GCA_003427395.1 Chara braunii | reverse complement strand
TTCAGAATTTTCATTCCTGAATTTTCAGCAACCCGATAACCGCTTGTGGTATGTTGCAACCCCAAAGGACAGGTGGTTGTTGACATATTTAAAGTGGGCAAAAACAACACATTATATCGACCCGTGCCAAAAGAAACAAGATTTTCCAAAAGGAGGAACTATCACGTATCAGAGTGCTGGAAAATGGGGATAAATGAATGACCTTCCTCCCAAACACTCCGATCACTCAACTGTCGTTAGACCCAATGGAGTGGACATGGACCTCTCCCTCCGGAAGGGGCAAGAAATGCATCAAAAAATTACATAGCATAACAGTCAAATCGACATACAGACTACTCCGTCCAACGTCTAACCTATGTGACCAGGTGGAGGCTAGATGGATGAAGCACCTGAACATTAGCAAGGAATCACTTCGGAGGGTAAAATGGTTTCATATCGTTAAGACGAAACCAGCAAAACTGGCCTCCCTCCAATGGAAGATAAAACACCGTTGCCTACCAACAAACGATTGGCTAATAGACAGGACATCTTTGGAACAAAGTGGGCGGGTCCTGCCATGGTGCAAACTCTGTTTAGATTCCTTTCCATCTAGGAAAAGGCCAGAAACCATAGAACATATCTTCCTGCAATGTCCAGGAGCGGTCCTACTCTGGCGCTGGTGGAACAGCATCTGGGATCAGCTGGAAGTAACGACGGCCTGGCCATGGAATTGGCAAGCATTGCTATTAGAAACATGGGATGCAGAACAGGAGGATGACTTCACCCAAAACATGTTTAAACTGGGATGTGGGGCGGTGCTATGGGCGCTTTGGAAACACCGCTGTACATACGAGATGGAAGGGGTGAGGTTGGAAGGACCCGAATTCACTGAAAGCATACAGCAACAAATCCAAACAGAGTTAAYAACCCACTGGGAAGAAGTCAAARCCCAGATCCAACACACACATACACAACAGGAAACAGACCAAAAAGTACAGGACTTCTGCGCAAAATGGCTCGGGGGGAAAGAGGGGGGAAGGTTAGGGAGGGTGGAAAGGAACTCAGGGAGAGGCCAAGAGGAAGAAAGGTTGTGCAAAGATTATCAGCTGAGCTTTCACGAGTGGACCAAGATGGACCCCTCAATCCCAATGAAAACAGCAGATGACCCCTCCCCCCCCCCCCGGACCAATAGCCTGGTGGATTTGCGGTGGTATGGGTGCTAAGAGAGGAAAGGGGGTGAGTAGACACGGGACAAGGAAGAGGGGGCAGAAGGTACGGGAGCTAGGGGAAGAGGGGAAGTAGGCCTGGGACAAAGGAAGTGTCTATCAGGGCGGGGAAGGGAGGAACTAGTGTGCAATCGCAAGAATCTGGCACCTGTTTTTGGGTGAAGAGGTTCTCCCCCTCCCTGTGCAGTTAATCCCCTGGGTTTCCAGGGCAATCAATGCTGGCAGGAGCGTCATGAATTCAAAACTCAATCTGTAAAATGGGACGCTGGACCCACTTTCCAGCAGGTGAAGCTCCCCACCAATAGATGGAGCCTCTTCCCAGGTGCTAGTGGTGTCTGCACTTATCAACACCACTAACACCGATGAGGATGTTTTTTAAAAAAAAAAAAAAAAAAAAAAAAAAAAAAAAAAAAAAAGGAGGGAGTCTTTTATCAAAGTATGAAACTCTGAGGCTGGGAATCCAAACAACCCGGTTGTGATCAGGGCACCGGAAAGAATCCAGCTTCAGTTCATCTAGTCTGGTCTCGACTCACTGTTGCATAGAAGCTAAGGTCTATCGAGCCCTCTGCTCTTCAATGCTACATACAACCAACTACAGTCTACCAAACAAAGGAGATGAAAATACAATGTAGTCAGAGGTTTATTATCGCAGCATAACCACATCGCATAAGAGCACGAGATAGCCCGTGCTACAGACCTTCTCCTCTATGGTACTCAGTCTACCAAACAAAGGAACTATGTGGTACTCAGTCTACCAAACAAAGGAACTATGTGTGAAGTGGCAGGTCTAATCATCGGCCTGCTGGGCAACCGCCCCCTATGGCACTCCTTCCTCATTCCCCACAACAGAGCTAAAGAGCTTCCAAGCTGGCCTCCTGTGGCTACTTAGAACCGAGTGCCCTGGTGATTATTTCTATTCTACTTCAAGTAGAAGACTCGAAACTAAACTCCTTTTTTTTTTATATAGGGAAAAGGCCTTTTTCTTTTTTTGTATTCGAAACTGGCAAAGAAATTAGGGCCAGATTAAGAATTTTTTTGAGGTGACTACAACAAACTTCAGATATCAACTCAGAGAAACCCCCCATCAAACCTCTACACCTCCCTCCGGCAAGACTCCTTAATTCAACCACGAACAAAATTCCAATTTTCCATTTGTGCCCACTTTCACGAGCCAATTGGAGGCTCTGCTTTGAGCCCAAGTTCTCTCAAACCACCTGTACTCCTTCCCCATTGTCTGGCTTTGATTGTTTCTTCTTTTCCAATCTGGCTTTATGTACTGTCTCAGTCTAGCGCAGATCTGAACCTTGGTTTTCGTGTCTGAGGTGCCTTGCCTCTGGAAGTAGGCCTTGTTTCTGCTGTCCCACATAACAGAGCAGAGGGTTGCTGGGCATGCCTGTACCACATAACCGCAACCCTCTGTTGGGTGGACTGGGGCTGGAAGTAAACCCTGTAATACCCAGTCCTTGTCCCATTCCTAGTCCCATGTTGTGAAGTCCTTCCAGTGGAGATCCCACCAGGCCCATATTCGCCTAGATGCCGGACAGTCCCACCAAAGGTGGGTTGTCGATTCGAAGGGCCAGATGCATTTCCTGCAACCCAAGTGGATGCCCATGCCTTTCCCTACTAGCCAGCCCCCAGATGGGGTGACCAGCAGGGACAGAAGCCAGAGGAGGGCAGCGTGTCTTCGAGATGGTAGGAGCTTCATCTGAGACCACAACCGGCCAGCATTTGTGAGCATCTTAGGGCCCAAGCCTGCAATCTGCGTATCCCACCGTTCTGCGGCTACTGTAACAGGGCACCGAAGGGGAAGCAACAGCTCTGGTGATGTTTTTATTGAGGTCATAGGCAACATGGAGCCATCTTTGTCCAATACTTGCCATCCCCAAGCCGACGTGTCCAGTTTCGGTTTGGCTAAGGGTACGTCGATCCTGGAGATTACCATATGGTGGTCTTCGTCTTCCCAACTCTCCTGGACTTTTATCTGCTGCATGGGGACGCCCAACTGCGGCCTGTACTGATCCGAGATCCGAGATATAGTGTGACCCTCATCTTCCTCTGAGACGAGAACATGTATGCTGGAAGTAGGCTGGGCAGGCTTATCATTGCCGACAGGATCCTACGTACGACATCCCAGTCGGAAATGGTATTCCTGGCAAATTTTGCCGCATTTCTAAAATCCACGTTTGTGGAGTGTCTAAGGACACCCTTTCAAAGTCTCAGTTGGCTTTCAAACAATAGGGGGTCGCCTCAATTCAGATTCAGAGAATGCCCTCTCCACTTTGATGCCACATTCCTTCAAATTTCAAAGAACCTCATGAGGTTCCTTGAGATCAAGGAGGGTGTGGCTAGGATACCCTAAACTTCTTAAAGCACCAGTACATGGGCTTCTGGGCCGCGGGCCTGACACCTCAAATTCTGGAGGCGCGAAACGAAACTGCGACCGCCGATCTAATTTATCAATGGCGGGCGCAGTGTTTGACATTTCGGCCTCGTTTTCTTGTGGCGACAAGTTTCGGACTGCAAGGCTGGGGCCGTGTACTGGTGGTTTAAGGTTGGTCCTGAGAGCATTTTCACTTTTTTTCCCCTTTCCGAGGACTCGATTTTTAGGAATAGTCGAACTACACCGAAATCCTTGAAACTCAATTTCCATGGAGTGTCAAACTGGACCCTACTCCATCTTCAAAACATTTTTGCTTATGATAGCCTTATCCTCACTTCCCCCCCCCCTCCCCCCCTCCCCCCCAGAAAATTGGCCCAGTGCCCACGACTTATACTATCAAAATAAAGATCGAGGCTGGGGTCCTCACAGTCTTCCTGGGGGCTTGGAGCATTACCCAGTTTCACTTACAGGCCCATGCCTGTGGGGGTAAATCCCTGACCCATAACAACTTTTACAAGCACTCAGACCAAACGGTTGTCTGAGGTGGGAATATGGCTACCCTACCGCAGGCTGGTGGAGACCATACTCCTTCAGACCCAATGTGGCACTCCTAACCCAACCCCACTTGCCACCGACTACTGCTCTCCTACTGAGGAGATTAACTGAGCGCCCAGGTATTACTCATCACTCAACAGCCAATCATCCAAGATCAGTTTCCCATCCTTTACTTTGGCCAACTTGCTCGGAACAGCCCATGTTTCTAAAAACCACAGTAGGCCAAAGATCTTCTGACTTGAGGAGGAAACTTTCCGCCTCCAGTCACTCTGCGCACTCCTATAAGTGTGGAGTTTCACCGAGCTCTTGATGGATTTATCTGAGATGAAGTGGCCTTCAAACACATTCCTGTTTCTGACCTCCCAGATCGCTAGAAATAGGCAAGATCTGAGGGATTGGGCTACATATCCCCAACCCTTGTCGTCCGCGAAGCGCTCTGGGATGCCACCGAACAGCACCCAGTGATCGTCCCCGGGGAAGACCGGACCGCTGATGCGGTCCCAATGGCCACTCCACCATCTCCATATTCTTCGAGATAGCGGGCAGGAGAGCCACAGGTGGACTGTTGATTCCAATGGCCAGCGACATTGTGAACAGTAAATATGGATCTTCATCACTTTCCCGACCAGCCACGCCTGTGATAAGCCAGGATCCGCACTCGGTGGTTTCCCGTACCCCTAAGGGAAAATCCCACGTAGAACCCCAAAGTACGATTCAAGATAATGGGGAAAAACGGTGCTTCATTCTCCTTTTTTTCTTTCCTTTTTTCTTTTGTTTAAGAGGAGCGGGGTAGAAAATGTAATTCGGGTCTTGCATGGCCGGTTGGCGGCCGCGCCAAGAAATTCAAGAAACAGTTGGGACTCAGCGGGAGTAGGAATTTTGAATTTTTGGCCGCGCGGCGGTTTTTGAATTTTTGTACGGCGTGTAAACCTGTTTGCCCGCGCTGCATCCGGGCGCCATCTTCCCTTCTTGCTGGGCATCTCCCTCCTGCATGTCTCTTCGTCTTCCCTCTAAGCGAAGTCCGATCCCCTCCTTCCCCTTTCCCTGCGAATGATTGGCTGTCTGATTGGGATGGTCGGGGCAATGTGCTGGC
Source organism: Chara braunii (assembly GCA_003427395.1). Lineage (NCBI taxonomy): Eukaryota > Viridiplantae > Streptophyta > Charophyceae > Charales > Characeae > Chara > Chara braunii. The sequence goes on along the minus strand of BFEA01000317.1, from coordinate 822,245 downwards.
CACAGGAAGTGCACCCCACTTGCCAATGGACGACCACCCCAATCACGGAGAGCATTCGATTCGCCTCCTTCGACCCTTCTGGAACGTCTGCCCTTCTTCTGTCCTAACCATCTACACCCTAGACTTCGCGCAGCCTCTCCGCCACCTTCCACACTATAAATTATCGCAATCCCTTCCTCTCACTCTCTTTGATCTCAGCTGCAAGCTGCACATGCTATGCGCGAAGCCCACAACGCCGGAAAGGCTCGACGTGCCCCGTGGTGGGCGGAGTGACGGCGGGTGGCGGAGTTAGAGGTAGATAATTCCGTATTTTGAAGACAAAGCTTTTTCTCCATTGCTGCTTTGTCCCAATGTGATGTGTGCATGACTCCAAAGGTTGGGTAATCTGTTATGCATGTCGGGTATGAAAGTCTATGGAATCCGATGTTGAATGTTTCATTGAAGGCTCTATGGGTATGCGTGTGTGTATGCGCCTCTGGGCCTGGTGAGCGGAAATATCGAGTGTCGATTGCTTGCATAAGGGCATGAATGCGTTGGTCCTTCTCGTCTCCCTTCCTGTTTGATTAATTGTGCGAGTGTGTGTGATACACGCCAACCCCCATTCGCCGTCTCTCTCTCTCTCTCTCTCTCTCTCTCTCTCTCTCTCTCTCTCTCTCTCTCTCTCTCTCTCTCTCTCTCTCTCTCTCTCTCTCTCTCTGCGGGCGACGGTCGGGCCCCCAAGGGGAGGGGGATACTTGCGGAGAGATCGGCCACCATCATCCTCGCGAAGCGGCCGACCTCTCTATATCCACCACGGGTGCCCGACACCGTGTTCAGGTTGATCATACAGTGAAGAGACGGAGAAAGAGAGTTGGGTGCATCCTTCTTCAGTGGCATTCATTGATCTTTGCATGGAGTCAGATTTCGTCCCGGCGGACGGAAGCGCGGGCCGTGGCCCGGGCTTGGACCTTGCCTCAAAGCGTCGCAGCGCGTTTCCGCCCATCTCGATCGCAGACGACGATGGCATATACTGTGATGCGGATGTGTGGAGCCTGCAGCGGCGCACTGAGCCAATCCACCTTTATAACCCGACCCAGGCATGTCACATAGGCGGGAGTGGTTTTTTGCTGATTGAGCGATTTGCTTCCCCGCCTTTAATTTTGTCATACACCGACCTTACGGTGTTGTCCTGGCCTGTACGCGACTTGGCGACCGCGGTTTAAGTCATTGGTGTCTCTAGGGAGACTCGTGCTCGTGGCGACAGTTGCTCTTGGGGTATGAAGGGGCTACCCGATTCCCCGAACTCTCCCGTAACGCGCGTAACGCGGGTGCGCTCCCTGCCCATTTCCGAACCTGGGTCCCATCGACCTGTCCGACCCCGGGCGAGCCCGTGCCACACCGTCCGCACGGACTCGACGAGTTCGACAACGAAACCTGAACCTATTTTCACGGCCTCCACCCCCAAGGGCCGCGTGAAGCCTGCGCCTCAGGGAACGGAACTCCGCTCTCATCTGCTTCGTTTCTCTTCTCCTCTCTTCTCATTTTTATTTTCTTTTTTCGAAAAAGGACGACGGTCGGGCCGTAGGACACTTTCCTACCATCATCCGCCTTCGGCGACGACTCAAATCCCTGCCCAGGCACCTCAGGCCGAAGCAAGAGTCCCCCGTTTTGTCCAAATGACTCAACCCCCACGGCCAAAAATCCTCAGCCACACCTCTAATAACTCTGATCGGCGTCCGAAGTACAGAACGCCGCGTGGGGCGTGAGGTTGGTATTAGAGCTGATTTGTTTCGGCTCCGAGGTTCCCTTTGGGTCGGCTGTCCATTTTTGTTAGCATCTGTTATTCATTTCATAGAGTTATTTTTCTTTTTCCCTCTCTCTTCTTATTTGCCTTGTTTTAATTACGGATAGGCTAACGCCCCGGCGCCGCCGAACCGAGAACGCCAATCATAACCAGCCAAAGGGGCGGGGGCGAAACCAACCCCGCGTCATGGTGGAACCAAGACAGGGAGTTGATAATCATGTGGGGATGGCTGGCCATCCCCTGTACTGTTCTTCCTCCCTTGAAAGTTTCCATTTTCTTGGAAGATGAAACGGATCCACGCACCTAGCTTGCAGCCCTGAGGGCCCAGGGCTGAACAGACCAGTTGCTTAGAGAACGGATTCCAGGAAGGTTAGCAGGGACCACGTTCGAATGGTATGGACAAAACGTATATACCAACTCGCCCACTTTCCAGAGAAAATTTCTCAAACGCTTTGATCACATCATGTCGGGGCAATGTTTACGCCTAATCAAGGAATACACTCAACAGTCCCGGGAAACTTTTGTGAGGTACGCAAAGCGCTTCAGCTACTTGGCAGAACGCTTTGGGGTTGATGAGAAAACGGTGCGAACCGATTTCGTTCGGGGATTATCTGATTCTCGGCTGCGAAAAAAGATTCGTATGAAGTGCAACCCAATTAACCATACCTTGACTGAGCTAATCCAGTAGTATGCTATCAAGTATGGCAAAGAAAACTATGATGTAGGGTTGGACTCTTAATTTGACGAAGACGACCCATCGGGTGTTCGGCGCTATAGTTATTCCGCTACGGCTCGGATGTTCGAAGACTGCTTCGGGTTAGGACCAGCCAAGAAAAACCCGGACCGAAGGGCCCCATCTTCTTCCTCGGCCTCTCGGCGCCCTATACAGACGCAAGGAGGACGGGAAGTAGATGAACCCTCAATGAAAGAGATAGCCACACAACTTGTGACGGTTGTGGCGCCTTTAACCGAGCTCGTTCAGAGCTGGCAGAGGCAAATGGCGGCAGTGGCCCAGAGACAGGCAGTGGTCGAGGCCACTAGAGCGGTGTTGCCTCAGCCTTCTGTTGCCAGAGCTGCTCAGCCTATGCAATGTTATAATTGTAATCAACCCGGCCACTTGACCAAAGACTGTCCGCGACCTCGGGCTCAGGTGGGAATTGTTGGCTCATCCCAAATCCCACTGGCAGCTCCAACCGCTGCAGGCCAAGGGAGGGTGGCGGCGGTTATGGATGGAGGGACCCCAAACATGGTGGGCCCGACGGAATCGATGAATACATGACGGCCGTGATGTTTGAACCTGGGACCATTGGCGTAATCCGCCATACCCGGCGAGTTGCCGGGGAAAGTGACTTAGGACCGTGGAGACCCGGGTTCGAAGATCCCACGATACCAGGTCCCGAGTACAAGGACGGCCAAATCGACGTACTAGATGCCTTGAAGGCTTTGGATATGCGGATACCCGTCCCTATTCCCTACTTGCTGACCATTTCGGAAGCCGCCAACGAGAAACTAATTGAAAGATGCATGAAGAACCGTCACCGGTTCGAAGAAGGTCGAAGGGGTAAGAAATTGGCAATCCACGACCCGTCGGCGGATATCGAAGCTCAACCATCCACCTCGAAAACTCACGAGACCAATCGAGTCGGGATGATCCACGTCGTGGATCCACCACTGGAGAAACCCGAGATATTTCTTCGGGCGTACCCGATTACCTGGAAAAGTATCGAGTGTGATTGTGAGGTCTGGGGAAGTCCCTCGGCCGCCATCCTGGATTCGGGATCGTCGGCCGTAGCTATCTCTTGGAGCTTGACGAAACGTTTGGGTCGGGAGAAACAGGTTCAGCCCCTCCGGCCCGACGAGCTATATGTATCCGCCACAGAAGATAGTATTCACAATAAAGGACGAATTATGTATGTTCCTATAAGAGTGGGGCGGGTGCATTGTTTGTGTGACATGATTGTGTTGGATGTGCAGGCGTATGATGTGCTCCTAGGAATCTCGTAGCAGGTGGCGGTAGGCGCGCGAATGCATTTTAACAGTTCTAAGATAGTGCTCACCTCGGCCCACCTTAAGCCCCAAACGATATCTATGAGGATGGTCGTACGTGTATGCGCACAGCCCGCCCCTCGCATTTCCACAGAGATTCGCAGAATCAATATGGTTCGATGGGTTTCAATGGGCGAAGAAAGACCGGCGACAGGAGTCGAGGATGTAGACGAACCCAACCGATATCCGATACGAATGCAAGACCGGTTCCACCAATTCTGGCAACACATGTCGACAGGGGTTAGCAAGAGCGAGTCTAGTTGGGATCAGTTGTTCTCCTCTACGGTGACAGGGGAACCGTTGCTAAAGGTGTCACAAATAATTGACCTCTCCCTTGCGTCCTTGTATCTTAGAACGGACCCCCTCCCAGAGAGATTTGTCGAGCTTAGGAGGCTATGCGACCTATCTTTTAGGCCCCCGCAACCCCTACTCACGGACGCCAAGGCCGCCATGCTTTTGGACGAAGGGGTAACGTTTCAGGTTGCAACCCCTGAAAACGCATGGGGCCCAAGGGAACTTTTGCAGTCCTTTTCAGTGGAACCCTCGGTCGAAGTTGAAACCGATGGAGAAACCGAAACGGAGAATGAACCGATCACTCCGACAGATAGTCAACTCATAGCCACGATACACTCGGTAAAAACCGACAACTCCTTGTTCGGAGCTTCTCCAGAGGAAACCGCTCGGGTTCCAACCGTCACATCAACCGTCTCCCTTCCTAACGAGAGCATCGATATTCAGATTCTTGCTCGTGTACCCAACGAATATCGACGCCTCCTTCTTGACGTGATACAGGCTTACCCCGAGGCGGTCAGTATTCAAGACCATGATATAGGACTGACGCACGTGATAAGGCACGTGATCGATACCGGGGACCACGGCCCAATACACTGTCGATTGTACTGATACTCATTAAAAGAACGACAACTAGCCCTGGAAAGGGTACGGGAGTTCGAGCGTCCAGGGTGTATGGTCCCTTGTTATTCTCTGTGGTCCTCGTGCCGAAACAAAACGGGACGGTCCTCGTTTGCATTGACCAAGAGAAAAATTCCCACAAGAAATAAAAGTTTAAAAAACATTTCATAAAAGAAAAATCCTTCATATTTATAAATTATCATTCCAACGTTCGTCCAATTCTAAAATTTACAGTTTAATTTGATAAGTTCCCGTCTAAATATGAGTTTTCCCTTCCAACTACATCTATTTGTTCAAGATGGAATTGAAGTCCGGACGAGTTAATAAAATGTTTTAATTAAAATTTCATTCTACTACAACAAATATCTTCTAATTTAGATTGGATTAACTTATTTCTAACTGGAAATCCTTACTTAGAATGACAGTCCAATTAAAATATATCATGAACTCATCCAGACTTTCATTCCATCTGTAGCATGCAGTCCAAATAAGAAGGGATACCCTATTCTTTGAATGAAAGTCTGCAAGTAAGATGAAAATTTTTAAAATTTGAATGACATTTTTTAAGATGGAATGAAAATTTGAAATTTAGATTGTAATTTTACTATAGAATGATTATTTAGTTCTAGGATTTTTTTTCGTTGACTATCGAAAATTAAACGCAATAACCACCAAGGATGTTTATCCGCTACCCTATATCGACGACCTTCTGGATGTCATCGGCTCTGCGCGAGTTTTCTCGAAGTTTGTCATCCCACTTAGTCCGAGTATGCAAGCCAGGTTCGCTCGTATGCCACAATCCTTCGCGGCCACACGTCACCCGTGCATGCCCAACACCAGCTCGTCAGATCACCTAAATTCCTACTAACCGTTTTGTCTCTGCTCGTTAGCTTAATATCCTTTCGACCTCGTTAACTCCCAAGTGTAGATTAGAGAGCGAAGTAGTCGTGCTTGCGAAATTTATATCACTTGGCATCTGCGGGAGATAATTTCGGATTACGCTGAAGCGGAAGGAAGGGAGAATAAGGAAGTGCCTACAACTGCATGACGGGGCCGCGGCGTGGGGGACGGGGCCATGGCGTGGGGGACTTAGCCGCTCTCCACTCATCGATCCAGTCATGCACCTACTTGGCCAATGAGATAGATAAGAAAGAGACGCAGATTATTGCAGAAAAAAAAGATCAAGAAGGGAGAGGGTTGCAGTTACACATGCGCTTGCCTGAAAGGAGCAATAAGAGATTACAATTGCGATTAGAGTTTAGACGCGGTGGGAGCAGAGCACAGGAAAGGACACAGCAATGCGTACGCGAGCATGAAGCACTGTGCAGTTACAGCCAAAAATTACGACGTTGCCAAATCCCTAGCCTAATTAAAATCATAATTGCAAGAAGAAATTATGAGACCTTCTGTAGGTTCAAAAAAAAAAAAAAAACATTGAAAAGGAACTTCCCGCACGGCAATCACGCCAAAAATTCCCCGCCCAGTTCCATCATAAGAAAAAGAAAAGAAAGAACCTGCGTCAACCGTTATTTTCTGCGCTCGCTATGGCGCGTCCTACCAACCGCCGTGGTCCAACTTTCCCGAAAGAACGGGGGCATTGGTGCAATTGTACCCGGCCCCGTCTTCTCCACCCCCCCTCAGATCCATTGCGCAAAAGATGGCGCTCATACAGAAAAGAGATCGTCACACCCCACTTGTCCCCTGCGGACTGGATGTGTGTTTGTGCCTTTGGCCATTCGTTGAACAAATTCTCTACCAAGGTGTTGAGTCCTGGCCCCTGGGTCCTTGAGATTCTGAACATTGAGTCTAAAGAAGTCACTACCTCTATCTTCAATTTCCATATGGTCTCACTAGTACTTGGCCCAGCTATCAGCCACGATGCTTTCCCGTTAATTCATCACGCCTTTAGGGCTTCGGGGTACTGGACCACAATGGCTGGAAGCGCCAGCCAAAAAAAAATTGAAACAGTACCTCGGCGCTTCGGCAAAACTTGGGGCGCAGAGGTATTCCAGTCTCAGCATCGATAGCTGGGCCCTATGTGTCCCCCCTGTCTCTTATACACATCTAGATGTGTATAAGAGACAGCCCTTGCGGTCGTACAGGCCATACGTACGGCCGTACGACCCATTTCAAGGGCCTTTCCCGGGTGGGGGGTGGCATCTGAGGGGGGTGGTGGTGTGCATGTCGGGGGCCTGTCTCTTATACACATCTAGATGTGTATAAGAGACAGTTATTGGCATCTCCGGCTTCCCGCTTCATCGAGGGATGCTGCAGGCCAGCACGCTGGATGAAGGGAAGATTGTCCTTGAAAGGGGGCGGGTCTTCATGAGTTTCTGGGCATATGGGTTGCCTTTGCTCCTCTGCCTGCGTAGTTTTGTGGAGGAAGTTCGGCTGTTGCAGGCTGAAAGGGAGGAGGGCGTCCTCACGTGGAGTGGGAGGAGGATTGGAGGCGACATCGAGTCCACGTTTTTTTTGAAGAAAGGCAAAGCGGTATCGGCGGCAGCTGCGGTTTCGCCACAAGGGCATCCGGAGTATGAGGGCGTTGTGGTCGATTCGGTTCACCATGTTGATTGTGTCTTCAGGACAAGTTTGCTTTTCTTGGGATAGACCATCTCGCTGATCATATGAGGTATAATGGTTTCTGTTGAAGTCACCAAATTGGATTACTTAGATTCGCGTTATAAGTTTCTAGTTCTGATTTATGAAATTGATGCAGATTTTTTAGTACATCTTGACCGGTAGTTTGTATTTTTTCTTTCTCATCTATTGTCTTGATTGTCTATTCGTTTTCGGCTTAGAATCTTCTGATTACTGTCTGAGTGGTTTTCCCTATTAATTGAATGTCGATTGTTTTTTTTTGTTTAGTAATTCTTGATTTGCAGTCTAAGCGATTTCTTGAACTAGGGTTCTGGAAATCAGAATCGAAAGCCTGTAAGGACATCAGAATCAACTTTCTATTTAGTTATTCTTTCGAACTTCCTACTTAGTTCTTCTTTTCGAAATTTCGTTCTGATTTGGATGCCAAAAATTTGTGACCTCAATTTCCTTGATTACTATTTGATCTCATTTGTTCTTCTTTTCAAAATTTTGTTATGATCTGGATGCCAAAAATTTGTGACCTAAATTTCCTTAATCACTATTTGATCTCATCTAAAATTTCAATTCTCAAAAAGACGATGCAGATAGATTCTTAATGTTGTTCTCGATTTTCGATGAAAAAATATACGGTTGTGGCGACAGGGCTGGGACGACATAGACCGGTGCTGGAGCTGTGCTTTGTGACCCAGGGGGAGCTGAGGTCCATGGAGTTATGCCGCGGGTGGAAGGCATAACCAGGTCGTCCAACGTAGTTGGCACCGGGGTGTGGACCCTGTAACTTGTTTAGGGGTTTGCAGCTAACGGAATTGTCGAGGGAGGAAGGCACTTCCTGTCCGTCAGAACTAGGTTGGTCGGTACTGGGGAGGGTTGCGGTGCCTTGTTACCCTAGCAGAAGGGGGTATGAGACCAGGTGAGTTCTGGTACGAGGACTGAAAGCCGGAACCGACGGTCCGCTTGTTGAGAAGGGGATTTTATGATAGTTGGTATTAATTTCTAGTTTTGACCTCCTTTTTTTCTGAATTTTATCCTTTTTTGGCCGTTAAGGGGGGACTTGAGAATGTTTAGGGTTCTGGGGCTCCTATCAACCTTTCTTAGGTTACTTTGAAGTTGTTATACTCAGCGATCTGTGTTTGTTCGATGCCAGAACGACCCTGGCCGGTGCTGGGGTGTTGCCCTGTAACCTGTTGACGCAGGAGCATGAGGCCTGGTAGAGAGACTTGGGGATGCTTTGGGGTGGGCATCTCACAGGACAACCAAGGTTTACTGCTGGGATGACGCTGGCCGGAGCTGGGGCGAGTTGTGTTGCCCTGTTACCCAACAGGAAGTGGGGGTTGAGGCCTGGAAGAGCTCGACAGGGAGTAAGACAACTTTGAGGAACTCTAGAATGGTTTGGGAGGTCGAGATTTAGACCCCGGCGGTCTTTTCTAAAAAGAAACAAGGTGCGTGGGAGAAGGAGACGGCGGGATAACATGCGTCCTACTAGTGAGGGGGCTAGCTGGTAGGATTGGAATAGGGTATAGCAGCAGTGGAGATGGTGGCTCTGCTGCAGTAAGTCTTGCCGGAGTGAGGTATAGAGGATTGATGCGGGGGGGTGGGGTCCGAGTAACCTGCTTATTCTTGACGTCTGTTGTAGTCAGTTCCTAAGTAGTTCCAACTTTTTGAGCCAAAAAGAACGAGGGGGAGTGGGGAAGGAAATGGTGGGATATCACGCGTCTTACTAGTGAGGGGGCTAGCTGGTAGGATGGGAATAGGGCATAGCAGCAGCGGAGATGGTGGCTCCGCTGTAGTAAGCCTTGCCGGAGTGAGCTACAGTGGATGGATCGATTTTTTCTGAGCCAAAGCCGGGTAATGACCCCGGTATCTCAATCTTCAAAGTTTTATGTAAATTTCCATATGGGACGCTGGGCCCAGTTCCCAGTACGTGCTGCTCCCCACGAATAGATTGGAACCTTGTTCCCCCCCAAAAAAACAATCAATCAATAAATAAAAAAAGGTGCGCAGCATCATTTTTTTCTTTTTATTTTTTCATTAATCAATCAATCATAAATCAATCAATCAATCAATCAATCAATCATCAATCAATCAATCAATCAATCAATCAATCAATCAATCAATCAATCAATCGATCAATTTTTATTTCTTTATTTTGTTTTGTTTTGTTTTCGCATTTTGATGTTTTTTATTTTTTAAAAATATATAAAAAGACAAAGAAATAAAATAAAAAATATGGGGGTCTAGAGCACGAAAAGCTCTACATCCCCATTTTTTTTTATTTTTTATTTTTTTACTTTTTTTTGGGGGGGGGCGGTTCGTCACTTTGTACGGGACCGGCCGTACGGCCGTCTGTACGGCCGTACGACAGAAGCTCCGTACGACGTACGGGGTGCAACACAGGCTGGGCCAAGTACTGGCAGTTTAAACAACTACTACACGGCCCAAGCCTTGTGGAGAAATCTTTCATGGCCAATGAAAATTTCGGAGGCTTGTGGTAAAGTTTAGCGCACATTGGAAGGCCCAGGCCAAGGTTTGACATCCCTTTTGGCGGTGAGTGACCTGCCCGTTCAGATTTAACTCTTTGCTGTTGACTTGCCACCATCTCTCTTTTTTTGTAACTCCCTCTGTAACAGCTCTCCTACGTCTACACACGCTAGCAAAAGCTGTTCACGCCAGTGTTGGAGCCCCAGTGTTGGAGCCCTATGCTGGCGCACATCTCCCCCCCCCCCCCTTGGAAGGGAGAATGAGGCGAGCTATGCTCTGCCGCAGTGCAATACAGAGGTAACTCAGAGGGATCGAGTAAGCAAGCCTACCCATATGACCCCACCGTACCCCCGAATGGACAACGGATCAGATATTGAACTGATCACAACAGATACTACATTTGATCTTACTTAGCCCAAAGGCCGAGAAAGGTATCGGCACACACCTTTTCAACCTCCGCAACTAACAAATTTAATAGGTTGGTCAGGGCCGTGGCTATCCACCCTTCCCTTAGGGAGGTTGCCTGGTTATTGCCGGAAGGTTACTTGGTTATTGTGACGTGGGAACCACTCTCTACTGCCTTTGAAGTTCCCCTCATCATGATGGTGAGTCCCAAGGCCAGCTAAATCTGTGTCCAGACTGGTAGGGCAGAGTCCTAAACAGGGCAAACAGCGGTGCCCCAAAGATGCTGCTATCTATGGATTCTCTGAAACACGAAGATAGAGTCTTTCAACCCTTATGGATCATCTATCTTCAGTTGCCTTATTTATGGATTCTCTGGAACAAGGAAGTACAAAATCTTGCAGGCCTTAGAAACCTTTAAATCGGGAGACCAAAGTTAGCCCTCCAGAGGCTGGGACTCGTTCCATGGTGTCCAAACAGGTGTCTCGCCACTTCCCGATTGACAATGTGCAAAATAGAGCATTTATATTCGGCAAAAACATCGAAAGATACACTCCTCATAAACATTGAAATATACACCCAATACCTTTCTCGGCCTTTTGGCTAAGTACGGGCAAGTGTAGTATCTGTCTGTTCTGATCAGTGGTCCATCGGGCCACAACGATATTAAATTATTTTTTCTGGGCTATGGAGGGGTCGTACGGGTAAACTTGCTTGCTCGACCCCTCCAGCGTTGCCTCTGTATTGCACTGCAGCAGAGTATCGGGGGCCAAGTCCCACTTACCCGAATGATCAATTTCTTACCGCAGATTTGGCAGATCAACGACCAGAAATCAAGGATCGGCGTAAGTGGGACTTGGCCCCGGGTATGGGGAGTGTATATTCGCCTCCTAGAGGTCGACGAACGAAACACACGCCATTGCTGTGTCTTCTTCTTTCTCACTTTTTTTTTCCCTAAAATACCAATTCTAGAGGCCGGCGAGACTGGTGGAGCGAGGCCCTATTCCCGTGAGCCCTGGAACCCAGCTAACCGATCAACGAGCCCCCGCTAGCTCAGCCGGGCTAGGCTCATAAATCCCGAGATTAGCGGTATCCCACGAGCAGGAAGATCTTTGTTTTTTATTTTTATTTTTTTGAGCAGGACGACTGGGTTTGTCGGAATCCCCATCAGTCCGCCGACAGCAGAAGAAAACTGAACGCTGTCTGTTGGGCCTCGCCGCACCACTCCCAGAATTGTGCACAATGGAGCATGTATCTGGCCCAAAAACATCGAAACCTACGCCCGCCATAGGTTTTGGCCTTTTCACATTCGGCGAGTGGTGTGGCGACGTCCTTTGTCTTTCCTCCAAAACACGGGGGAATTTCTATTCTGGTCAATAAAAAAGGCCTGAACGGCTGTCCTGTCCAGATTCGACAGGCTTTTTTTTTTTGTTTTCTTGTTTTCTCCTGACTTTCTGTCTGCGACAGTTAAAAAAAAAAAAATAAAAAAAAATTGGTTGGCCAGAATTAGCCTTTAAAATAAAAATAAAAATAAGAAAATTATGGTCCGATTGTGGGGCTGTTTCTCAAATTGCGGGGTCGAATAACTGTTTTGTTATCAGTTTTCTGTCCACCTCTAGAAAGATCCCAGGCCCTCGAATAGCAGTTGAAGTTTAGGTCCCTCTGTCACTTTCTGCTCAGAAAGAGTGACAGGAACAGCAAAAGAAAAACTAAACGAAAAAAGCAAAACCACAAAAACGCGAACTTGCTGCTTTCTTCTTCCACCGAAAAAAAAAAAAAAAAAAAACGAAGACCCGGGGCGAGGTCCCACTAGCAAAGAGGATCGGATCGAATGCCTGAATCGGGATGTGCTTTACGCAGAGATGCAAAAAAGCAGTTCAATCTTGATTTCCTGCACCTCTCTACAAACGTCCAGATGCAGGCGCGTTCGATCCGATCCGACCCCCTTCGCTAGTGGGACCACGCCCCCGGGGCCAAGTCCCACTTGGGCCGATCCTTTCATTTGCGGCCGTCGATCTTCAGTATCGACGGTCGAAATTCGAAAATTTGGCTGAATGGGACTTGGCCCCTGGTGGCAGCTCGAACTTACGGGCGGTCGGTCCGTTGCGGTTTTGACAGGAAAAAAAAAAAAAAAAAAAAAAAAAAAAAAAAAAAAAAAAAAAAAAACAATTTGAACTTGTTGTGGTCGGTACGTGGCGCGAACGCGGAGGTCCGGAGAGCCACGGCTCTGCCGCGCGGCAGTCCGATCGGTGATCGGCGGATCTCAGCGCTTGGCGGTCCGATCGCAGGACACTAATCTCCAGAAGATGCACAAAAGACAAAAATGATGGCGGCGCATCTTCCCGCGTTCAAAGGCCAAAAATTCATTCTCATCTCGCCACAATTGGCCAGTAGCGGAGTAGTGGCGCGAGGCCCACAGGCAACGTTCGGGCTTACGGCGGGGTCGGGTTTCTGGCGGTGGGAAGAATGAGAGCCACAAGGAGAATGATGGCGGCGCATCTTCCCGCGTTCCATGGCCAAATTCATTCTCATTTCGCCACAATTTGCCAGTAGCGGAGTACTGGAGCGAGGCCCACAGGCAACGTTCGGGCTTATGGCGGGGTCGGGCTTCTAGCGGTGGGAAGAATGAGAGCCACAACGAAGGCGCGCAGGCGTCCGCGCGTGCTTGATCTCGTGAATAGCGCCGCTTGGTCCTCTGCTATGGACGTCTGGCTGCGAAAAAAGGAGCAGGGGAATCGGTGGACTCGATCTCCGTATCTACGGCCGCAAACATATTTTCACGCCTTGGGAAATCGTGTAAGGCTGTGACGTGGCACGGCAAAGACACACAGGCCTTGGCCGGCAATTTGTTAATTTATTATTATTATTGTTTTGGGTGGGGGAAATCGGCCGGCAATTTGAAGGGCGGCAAAATGTTTTTCAGGGCGGCAATTTTCATTTTCAATAGGTAGGCAATTTTTCTTTTCAATATTGAGGACGAGAGTCCGTACTTGGGGCCTCGCGCTGCACTAACTCTCGAAAATGTGCGCGAAACGAGAGCGAATCTTCGCGAGAAACATGGCGAGATACGCCGCCATGAGTTTTGTCTTTTGTGCATGTCGTCGAGAGTAGTGCAGCGATGCCCTTGGTTATGGTTACGGCCGAAGACGGGATCGCCTGGGCGAGGGCAGAGTCGAGGGGTGGGGCCACGGATCCGACGCCTTCGACAAGTCCGAAGACTCGGAGGGGTATGCACCCAGGAAGCGGGGAGGTAGAGGGGTATGCTCCTAGCGCCACTCGCCAGAGGCCAAGACTCTGAATGCATGTTGACAGTCTCCATGTCCACATGCGTTCAACATGTTGGTGAATGGCGGGTGGTGGTGCAACTACTCTAGGCACTTGGGCTTTCTCGTCTGTCTGGTCTGGATATGCTCGTTGGGCTGTCCTCACGCTGTCCAAGTCGAAGTCGATCGCCGCAAGCGTGGGGCAAATGCGAATGTATATTTCTAGCAAGGAGTTATTGATAGTATATCTCAAATAGCGAGGTCCGTAAGCGTAGGTGACGCCCGCGTTATAGCGGCGTAGCGCCATAGCTGCTGCGGGGCCTGCTTTGGCATTGTTTCGTCGGCTCTGTTCTCTGCTGCTAATGCGTCTCTTCAGTTGTGGCTGGTCAATCTCCTTCCTCGTATGCACACTGCGCATTCAATTCAATTCCTATCCTATTGCCGGAGGTTGGTTCGATCTTGGGAATCATAACCTCGATGAACTTGTATGAGCCCATCTCGTGAGGTTGATCTTGGGAACGTCACTGCTGCCCTGTCTTCGCCTCCATTTCGATCAGACGATAGTCTCCTCTCTCTCTCTCTCTCTGTGTCTGTGATTTGGTAGCTCGGGTAGTCGTTGTCTTCTTCCTTTTCTCCTTGTGTTTGATATTTATCTCTCGGTGTCCTTGCGCATTGGTGCGTTTTTGGCGCTTTTATGATCTGAAAACCGTTTCTGACTGTCTCTGCTTTACCGATCTCGTGCTTTTCAGGCAGTTTTGCAACACTTGTTCCACTGCATGACAGTCTCCGGACTGAGCTGCTTTTAGGCGCCGCGGCGTTATTGTCCAACTCGTCCGTCTTGAGTCGTTTTCGTTCCGGTCCATTTTCGACGGACATCCTTCATTCGATAGCAAAGCGGTTTTCGCGGAGTAGGGCGGGTTTCAGCATCCCGGCGGTGAGAAGAAGATGGAATCGGGCACTAGATGTACGAGATGGTGCGGTCTCTCTCTTGCCGTATTGCTTCTCTTTCTGTCGTCTTTAGTGGGTTTACCGACGGCGACTACGGCCGCCGCTGATCGATCCTCTGCGTATGGTTCTGAAAACGCCATTCGCAAGTTGCTCAAGGGCAAACATCATCAAGCAGCCACTGCGGATTTGGCTGGAGCTCCGGGCGATGTTGCTCACCGTGAGTTGGATGAAAGTCTGACGTTGGCGCTGGCTAAGGCAGGTCAGCAGTATGTTAGTGACAGCGGCGGTTACTTCGGCTTCGGCGAAGCCACGACCGGAGGTGCCGGCGGTGACGTCGTGTTTGTTACTAATTTCGCTGACAGTGGCATTAGCACCCTTCGATATTGGTGCGGTCTGCCCGGGAAGCGCATCATTAAGTTCGATCAAGACTGTACCATCACGTTGAAGTCCAGAGTAGAATGCACGAATGATAAGACGGTGGATGGGTCAGGTTACAAGGTGAGGATCACTGGTTGGGGACTTAGTGCCAACAGGGTGTCGAATGTAGTGTTCAAAAACCTGTGTATTGCGAAGACGAAACTGGATGGAGTGACAATCAGACTGTCGTCAAGGATCGTCGTTCAAGGCTGCACCATCTCAGGCGTGGGCGATGGAGGCACGGATGTCATTACGCATTCAAGCGAGATCTCGATCCTCAACAACCACTACACTCACATGTGGAAGACGATTCTTCTCGGGAATTCCGACAAAGACACAGGGGACACTGTCATGTCTGTAACTGTTGCCTTCAACTTTTTCGATGGGTGTATCTCTAGACTGCCGCGCGCGCGATTCGGACGTGTACATGTATGCGCGAACTCGTATTTGAACTGGGGGACGTACGCGATCGGAGCGTCAGAAAAAGCGCATCTTCTCGTGGAGAATTGCTTCTTCCATCCTGCTAAGAACAAGTACGTGAACAATCTTCATGAGGGGCTGAACGACGGAACTGTTATCGAGTACAGATCGAATACCATGAATGATGCCAAACTGTTGTTGACTCATTTAGGAAAAGTAGATATGCCCTACACCTGTCCGGTCAAGGACGAAAGCACCATCAGAAGTCAAGCTGGAGTGCCCTATGAGTGCATTTAGACCTTAGACAAAGGGGTTGTCAGTATCGTCGAAGGAGTGGAGCCGGGACATTTTCGGCCGTGAGAAAATAGGTGTAGCAGATTGTTTCAAGATTCAAAGTAGGTGTATTTTTGTGAGCAAGGCGCAGAGGGAGTAGTCGTTACGTAGTCGTACGCTGTGCTGTTGCCTGACCATTCTTATTGTAGATCGTGTACGGGGATACGCTCTCGAGCAGGCGTGTTTCGTCTCGCATTTTTTGCCTGAGCGCTTGTAATCCTTTCGGATCCGAGGCTCGCTAATAGCTGTCTCTTATACACATCTAGATGTGTATAAGAGACAGGTGTGTGTGTGTGTGTGAGAGAGAGAGAGAGAGAGAGAGAGAGAGAGAGAGAGAGAGAGAGAGAGAGAGAGAGAGAGAGAATAGGATGAGGCATAATTGGATTGGAAGAGATCCGGAGGGATGTCTGGACGGCTGATAGTGTGCTGGCTATGTGTCGACTTTTTGGTGCTTGAGGACGTAGAGAGAAGGGCACTCGGGCGGGGGGTTAATCAATCGATGGTGGTGAAGGCCGTGTCTGGCCTAGAAAAGGCAACAGGGAGGTATTATGCTAGGGTTTTTGGGTTGTTAAACCTTGGGTTTGTCAGGGATGGCGCTGCCGTTTAGTTGTCAGCTCGTGGGCTATATCTACCCTTAGTCTTCGTTGTGTGAGATGGTGCCTTCATATGCGTGATGCCCGGTAGCATGTTCTCCGGTTAGGGCCGTTTTTCTGAAGGCCTTGAACTGGCCGCTGGCCATCCGTTCCCGATTTTTCTAGTATGTGCAGGACGTCTTGTTGGGCAGTGTTGGCTTCTGCTGAGGACTGGGATCGGAACTGTGTCGTCAGGCTTGGCGGAAGATCTGGACTAGCGGTAGGACCTGCCCATCTTTGGGAAAGAACGCAGGTAAGTCTTGCATGGTTGTTATTTCGAATCATTCTATGCATGCGTTTTGCTAGTACGGAACTCTTTATAGTCAGTTGGCAGCACGCTTCGCTTAGCGCTCATACGTGTCTCGTATTCGTGCTGCACGGTCGTTCTAGCTACTGAGTGGATTCTAAATCGGGAAAAGGAGTCAGCTGGTTGGGCATGCGTTTTTCCGGTCGCGCTCTGTACTTTACAATTCGGTTGGTTGTTGTGATAACCTTCCCTGCATATTGTTGTGGGTTGTTGATGCACTTGTATTTCGTAGCGGCTGTCAGTCCGAGAGAGAGAGAGAGAGAGAGAGAGAGAGAGAGAGAGAGAGAGAGAGAGAGAGAGAGAGAGAGAGAGAGAGAGAGAGAGAGGGAGCTGGCGATATAGGCCAGGAGAGGTTACTAGTTTTGGCTGTGTTGTTCTGCTGTCGTGCGATGTTGCATATAGTGCCATGTCGTCGGTGCATGTGTGGCTTGCGCGGAGCTCGACTGGCATGTATTTTTATCGGGGTGACATAGTTGACGTTGGAAACATCTGGACATGTGAACGTTTTGTTCTGCCAGTTGAAGTTTGGTGGTTGTTTTTGTTCTTTTTTGTATTATGTCCGATTCTTATTCTGTACAATACCAGTCCATTGAGACGAGGGAGGGCCATCCTAATGGCTACGTTACAATGTCAACACTCTTCGTCTCTTCTCTTTCTGCCTCTCTCTCTGTTGCCACGTGATCAATCTAGCGTTCTCTCCCGGCCGTTTTATCCCTCCCTCTTTCCCTCCCCCCCTAGAGAGAGAGAGAGAGAGAGAGAGAGAGAGAGAGAGAGAGAGAGAGAGAGAGAGAGAGAGAGAGAGGATTGGCATGGCAGCGATCCCGGACTTGAAATATTTTTTCGGCGATTGGCGAGCGTAGGATGGAAGAAGGCATTTAATTTACGAGTTCCTTAACGCCGGTGTATACTTAGTGTCTCGTTTTTTTTTTTTTTTTTTTTTTCTTACTTGAAGTTGTGAAGAGTTGCAGTTAACAATGCGGGAGAGACTTGTCTGCCATGTGGCCAGTACGTTTCATGTAATGCTTTTTTTCGAAGACATGATCTATCGAATTGGATCCTTTTTTTTCTTGACGTTTTTTGTTTTATAGTATTGTGGAGGTTCATTAGTATTGCCGGGGGCCATCACCTGCTGGAAAACGGGTCCTGTGTTCACGCTTACATGCAGATCTGATTGTTGAATCCCGTGGGCAGAGTTGATTGCCCCTAAGTGTGCACGTTATGTGAGGTTCCGGATGGTTGTTATAGCCGAATGGATGGAAAGCCAAGGGTAAGACGGAATGCATCCCCACACCTTGCCTTCTCTCATCCCCTCACCTTGCCTTCTCTCATCCCTACACTTTGCCTTCTCTACTAGCAACCCCATAGAAGTCGATCTAATTTTGTTGCTGAATAGCCTCCGAGTCGTCCTTCCGTACAATAGCTGTTGCTTGTTTTTCGCTCACACACGGCTGATTGCTGGGCGTGATAACGAGCAATGTATACACGCCTCTTGCAGCCTCCGAGGAACTACGATTTGTATGTGCGAACGCCGGGGGCAGAGTGTGCAAGTTGCCGGCGATCGATCGACCTAGCGATGCAGTTGTTGCGTTGATCTGTGTGCTTGACAGTGTAAGAGAGAGAGAGAGGGGCGCGGGGGGAGGGAGAGAGGTGGAAGAGGGAAGGACCAGCATGCTTTCGGTACCTTGTTTGCTTTCCCTGGAAATGTGTTTCTCTAGCACTGCTGGCGGTGTCAGTGCTTGTGTTTGCCCCTGCCCCACAAAATAAGTGTTTGCCCTGTCAGCTGCAGGAAATGCAGTGGAGGAAATTCAGTCCTCTATCCCTTTACTGCATCTGCATTCGTTCTGTGGAACTGTTGGCATGCTACCTTGTACACAAGGAACTGAAAGCGTACCTTTCCTGCCCCCCCCGGCCCCTACCTCCCCTTCCCACTCTGTCTTTCTCTCTTTTGCCTGCTTTTTTTATCTTCGAATCAACAGCTTACCAGAGTCTCTCTCCCTCTCTCTTTTTGTCTCTTGTCCCTGCTATAAAAAAAGCCACTAGTTCAAAAGGGCCTAATCGATTCTGAAACCACTAGTACTTCCTGAAGTCGCGGCCGTTAACAAGCCACGATTTTAGGAAATGTACGGGCCGGTACAGGAGCGCCCTAATTCATCGAACTAGAAACGTGTCTACTCTATTTTTTTCCACGGCCGATAGCTGTGGCCCAGTACTGGTGGTTTATAAAGCACCACTTCAGTGGAGCCTTAATTCTTAAACACCAGTTCACAGCAGCCGAAGTTTAGCACTCACTGACATACGCAGTAAGGGCTTTTTGACTCAGGCCTGGGGTAGTGAAGGTGGAAGGTCACTATGAAAAGTCCCATTTGGAGGCTCGTGTGGACTCTTGTTTCAAGCAACATTGTTGCGTAGTGGGTTGGCTATCTACAAGGTTGGTTGTGGAATCCCCACCAGAGACGGTCTGCTCCAGCTGAAGGGTCCAATCTATTCGTGATGTCTCCATGCTACTTGTGTGATATTGTAAGCTCACCAGGTCCAGACATAGCAAGGATTGACAGATTAAAAAAAAAAAAAAAAGATATTGTACGAGGCCTATGACTTCCCTTTTCGCCCTGTAACAGTTTTCTAAACCGTATCAGGGATTTTTTTTTTTTTCATTTTTAGTGCGGAGTTTTTCATCCGCTAATTACAAATCTCTAGACATTTATCTCTCTGAGATGTACGTTATCAGGGAAGATTTCCGCTACCCGCATATTATATTCTCCTTTTTTATTTTTTTTTTATAAATGTTCTCCTGTTCTGTTTCTTGTCTCGTACTTGATCCTGGGAAGAAAGAAAAAAGAATATTCTTCCAGGCGTTTGGAGTAATTGAAGTGGCCCCTAGGGGCGGAGGGGCGGACGAAGAGTGCCTGGACACTGGGAGCTGGGGCTCCAACCAGTCATGGAGGCTGGTGCCGGACCGGGTTGGGTCTGAGTATAGCTGCTCGAAGGTAGAAGGGCGTAGCTGAATAGAATAAGGTATAGGATTAAAAAAAAAAAAAGAAAAGAATAAGGTATAGGGCATGGCTAGGACTCGCTTCTCGATAGGGATTAGAATAAGTAATACATATGTCAAAATTGGAACGATACAGAGAAATGTGAATGAAGATTAGCATTGGCCACTGCGCAAGGATGACACGCATGAATCGAGAAATGGTACAAAAAAGAAGATAAAAAAAGAATAGGCAATACAGTAGGGAAGGTAGGTGGGAGTTAAAGAGTTCGAAGAGGAACTGCGTGACTGTCCCAGCGCAATCGGGGAAGGTGTGAGTGCTCGGTCTCAATGTCGAAGTTTTAATGAACGAGCTCGTGATTAAACCACTAACCTTCTCGTTTATGGGGCCGGGGGCCGCGGGCCTCTGAATTCAAATTCGGATGAAAATTATGGAAGGCCTCCTGGCGGTGATTCTTTTTTTTTTTTTTTTTTTTTTGACAAAGCCAGGGTGTTGTAGCGGTGATTCTTTGTTTTTCAAATATCGCGACGGACCACGGATCAGATATTAAAAGGCCCAACTTATGGCTTAGCATCACCGTGGGAAAGGTAGTGGTACCGGGGGAAAAATTGGAATTTTGTGACCTTTCACAGGCAAATGCAAAGGCCGCTCGGAGCAGGGTTGGAGGCCGAAGAAAAAAAAAAAAAATTATAAAATGAAAAAAAAGAGAAAGAAACTAAGAGTTTTGAGTCCAGGGACGTCCGGGAAGGCCCTTACGGAGGTGGAAGTCGCACTAGTGCTCTGAGGAATGGATCTGGCCACTATATCGGGACCGTGATTGCTGTTTGTTTTTGGTTTTTGTTCTTGGTTTCATGTTCTTGTAGTGCCCTGCCAGCAGTGCGTATTTCACGCCTGGAACTTAACTGTCTCACTTACCTCATACTCACACCAATGCTTCTTTTTTTTTGTGTTTGGTTGGAAAGTGTACAGCTTTATTTGCAATAGAAAGGAAAGATAGGAATGGAAAGTGTACAGCTTCCTTTGCAATAGAAAGGAAAGATAGGAATGGTACTTTTTTTAATGTACCATTCCTATCTTTCCTTTCTATTGCAAATAAAGCTGTACACTTTCCAACCAAACACAAAAAAAAGAAGCATTGGTGTGAGTTTAAGTGAGACAGTTACGTTCCAGGCGTGAAATACGCCCTGCTGGCAATGCACTACAAGAACATGAAACCAAGAACAAAAACCAAAAACCAACAGCAATCGCGTTCCCCATATAGGGGTGGTGGTGGTGGGTGTGCCAGGGCAAAAAGATAAGACGGGTGGGTGGAGTCTTCAGAGGGGTTCATCTGGACAACTGAGTGGCCAAGTACTGTGGTGACTGCCATCCGTCTAGTATCCCACCTCTACAACAACCTGGGCTTAAGAAAAAAAAAAAAAAAAACAAGACAGTAGAAGGTAAAAGTAAGTAGTAGTAGTAGCAGAAGGTCGAAGATAGGTAAGAGGACTGGTAACAAGTTGCCTCAGCTAAACTGGCTAAAGCTGCCAGGATAACACTGGGTAGATTTGTGCGGATCCCTGGCCTCGTATATGCTGTTTTTGTCAATTATAATGGATTGAGTTGTGCTTTTGTTAAGAAAAAAAAAGAGAAAAGGATGGGGTGAAGCCGGGGGGACCTCACAATTCAACCTGGGGTTATCCTGGCAGCCCCAGTCTGTTTAGCTTATGAGCCAAGTTTTTTTTTTTCAAGAGCTCCAATGTATTGGTGGGGAGCAGCATATGCTGGAAAACGGGTCCAGCGTCCCAATATACGTCCCAAAAATTGGCCTTGACTGTGTCAACCTGCCAGCATTGATTGCCGTTGTTACCAGGGGATTGTCTGAGCCCTGAGCAGGTAGTGGAGGGTATGACAGTTGAAAATAGGAGTTTAGCCATAACCGAGGATGCCATTGCCGAACCACCTCCTCAGCCCTAATCAGGCTGCCACAACCAACAAGCCGCCCTAGTGGTTCCACACGTCTTTTCCAAAAGTAAATCAGAGATTTGTAACCCGGCTCCGACTCTCTGTAATCTTCTGCGTGCTCCATCTTAGCCAGGAGTCTGTGTTCCTCTGTGCGAGCCAGGCTGTGCCCTGGGGGCACTGGGGGGCACTGGGGCATGACTTTGGGCCTTAAAATTAAAAAAAAGAAATCAGAATTTCTGCTAGGGATAGGGCATGGGGAGGAAAAACGTCGGGAAAATCTGTGGGGGGACGAACTGGAAAGGACGGTCCAATGTTAGTCCCAGTCTCTGGACACCATACGGTAATCCCTTACACCCTCCAAATTCTGATCACCATCCGGCTTGTCCCCACTTCATTCTCCTTCAGCTACCCACACCCCCCTGTCCCCTCCCAACCATTCCCTACAGAAATTAGTGATTGCTCTCTTGCACATCCCCTGCCTGTTGGTACAAATCCAGTTGGGCCTACAGGGAAAGCCATCTGTGTGTCACTTCTGACTGGACCTGCTGCTTGACTTGCTCAGTGATCTCTGTGCCCTGAAGGAGCCAGCGTGGCCACCATAATGCCCACAACATCGCTCGCCTCCCCAGCCTGTACGTGTTGTCTGCGAAGCCTGTCCTCCCCTGCGTTGGCCAATGGCCCGCCACGATCACCTGCCAAGACCAGGGGCAGGGGCATTTCACCCCCATTTTTCTCCATGCCTGGCCCCACTATCTCCAAGTGAAGTACGTGATAGGGCACAGCATAAAAATGTGCTCAAATCTCGAAAAAATAAAAATAAAAAATGTGCTCAATTGTTTCAGCTTTCTTGCAAGACGAAAAAGGTCAAAGACAGAGCTGACACCAGGGCAATGCCAGCCCCTTTTGCTCCAGGTTGGCCTGGCTATGGTCCGCCAGCAAATTGTTGGTAGGCAGACAGTGGTGCGGTATTTGCCATTGCAGTGAGGTGATCTTGGTCGGGTTAGACCTCCGCTCTTGAAACCACTTAATTGGCGTGAGCAGGTGTCCGTCCACATCAAGGTGCTTGGCCCATTGATCAATTATCATGTCTCTGAGGTGGTGCTTGGGTCTCAGCATTCGGTACGTGGATTTCACATTCAAGCTGTGCAAGGTGACTTGGGCGGACTGGTACATCTCGAAGGTGGTGTTTTCCACTGCCATTCCAGTGGGTCGAAGGCCAGCTCGTGGATGCCCGTTTGAGGCTGGAAGCCAAGCTCTATCCCTAAACCAACTTTACTAGATATGTCCTAAGCAACCTGGAAACCGGGTCCAGTGTCCCATGAAACCACCAGTACCTTTCCCATATGTCGACCGCTGGCATCTAGTAGCCTACTCTTGAAAAATAACCGCCACGTCGCCGTCCATATTTTTCTTCGACGGCGCGTGGCGGCCGAATTTGAATTTGAGGCCCACGGCCCCTCATACGAGAAAGGTGCTGGTGGTTTAGAAACAAAAACACTACCCAAAAAGACTCACTTGAAGCGCAGGAAAAAGAGGGGGCCGTGGCCCCACTTCCCCTGTCCCACTACTTAAGCCAACTCTGCTATCTCCTGTGAATCTGTTATCTTTGAAGCTCAGAGATACATTGAGTACCTGTCTGATATGGGGTCTTTTCTCCGCATAGCCAGGTACAATCACTCTTCCACCAAAGCCAGAGCTCGTCTGCCAAGGGACATAATAACCATAAGTGCTCAGTGGACTCCCATCCCCAGTTTCACCGTCTGAATGTGATACTCAACTCCATGGCTCATAGTGTGCAGCCACAGTGCTGAGGTGGTTACTTGCATGGACTGGTTCCGCATCAGATTTGCCTGCACTTGAGATGAAATCTTCCTCTGTATTTTCCATATGCGAGGAAATCCGGGGCTTTCTCCGTCTCACCTCTTATCTTCTTGCTATCTCCTGTGAATCTAGTATCTTTGAAGCTCGGAGATATCTCGTTCAGATATACCACTTCCCGATGTTCGTAATAATGTGCCCAATGGGCCAATGTGCCTTCACAGACAGCATGCAGCAGTCAATCACCACAAATCCAGACCAATCGCGAGTGTGCCGAGGACGGAAAGGAGGTATCGTTAACAAACAGATTTCCAGGGAGAGCAGACGATTGGCCCAAGATGGCCACAGAGTGGGAAGGTCAGAGGGGAGAAAGAAAGTGGAGAAGCGATTCTTCATCAGCTAGGACGCCGAGGAGGATGGGACGACGTCGAACAGGGTCTAGTGCTATGTTGCTGATTGAATGCGACGAACGCGCGTTCGCGTTCCAACGGCCACGTTCAATCCCTGCGCCCACGCGTTCAATCGCGTTCAAACGCTCCACGTGGCAGCGCGTGGAAAAAAATAGAACGCGGGGGCGCCGTCAGGGTGCGCACCCTGGGGTCTACACTCGGGTGACAAGAGTTCAACACTTTGGGGAGGGGCGGGAATGGTGGCTGTGGAGGGGGAGGGTGGGGTTGCAAGACTACCTAAAGAAGACAAGGGCGTAAAATTTTTTGGAACACCCCCCATTTTGTTGTTTTTTGTTGTTTTTTGGGGGGGCAGGTTCCTTCATTGTATCTGGAATCAATCAAGCAATCAATAAACCAAAGTTGATTGATTGATTGATTGATTGATTGAGTGAGTGAGTGAGTGAGTGAGTGAGTGAGTGAGTGAGTGACTTTGATTGATTGGTTGGTTGGTTGATTGATTGATTGATTGATTGATTGATTGAGTGAGTGAGTGAGTGAGTGACTTTGATTGATTGGTTGGTTGGTTGGTTGATTGATTGATTGATTGATTGATTGATTGGGAGGGGGTAACCCCCTCCCTCTCTCTTACACACACCCACAAACACACATGTGCACGTGAGAGAGAGAGAGAGAGAGAGAGAGAGAGAGAGAGAGAGAGAGAGAGAGAGAGAGAGAGAGAGAGAGAGAGAGAAACGAGGGCAGGGGAGGAGTGGGGCAGGCAGCGAGAGTGGCAGTGGGAGCAGGGGAGGCAGCGGGAGCGGGAGCGGGGGAGGCAGTGGGAGGCAGCGGAAGGCAGCAGGTAGTGGGTAGTGTGTGTGTGTGTGTGTGTGTGCGCGTGTGTGTGTGTGTGTGTGTGTGCATGTGTGTGTGTATGTGTGTGTGTGTGCGCGCGCGCGCGTGACTGCTCGTGGATTTTTTTCTTTATTAAATGTTCAAACTGATCAATCAATCAACCAATCAATCAATCGTTTTCCGCGTTTTTTTTTTTTTTTCTTTTTTTTTTTTTGCCAACTTTTGGTTGTTTTTTTTTGTTTTGCGGGCCTGTTGGCGCCTCCCCTGCCGCCCAGGCCCCCCACACCCCAAACCCGCTGCCCCCAACACGTTAGGGCCCCTGCACGAACGCGTCAAAAGCGTTCAGCCCCGTTCAGTGAACGCATGTTCAATGCATTCAAAAGTTGAACGCGAAACGCACGTTGAATGAACGTGCGACAACACAGGTCTAGTGGGGTGGGAGGATCCAAGGTCCTGGATCGCAGAGAAAGGTGCCGATGCACTCCGTGGCCACCACTTGTTCATCTGGCCTGGCTAATCGCTGCCGCCAATCCATCACCAGTTCATGCCCCCACTCGTATAGACTCCTTATCACGTCGCTCCACCGAGCCGTGTCGATGCTGCAAAGATCACCGCTGAACACGACAGTCATCCTTACGTCACTTTGCCCTTTTTGTTTTTATACAACTATCCTGCACTTATTATTATTATTATTATTATTATTTATTTTATTTTATTTTTAAGGTCAAGGCTCCAATCTATTTGTGGGGAGCAGCACGTGCTGCGAACCGGGCCCAGCGTCCCATATGGAAATTTAGATAGACTTTTAAAGTTTGAGATACTGGGGCCATTACCCGGCTTTGGCTCAGAAAATTTTGAACGACTTAGAAAATTACTACAGCAAACTTCAGAAAAAAGGTTTGGCCACAACAAAACATGCCACCACAGAGGTCCTACAAATGC
The DNA here is from genome assembly GCA_003427395.1 of Chara braunii. Taxonomy (NCBI): domain Eukaryota; kingdom Viridiplantae; phylum Streptophyta; class Charophyceae; order Charales; family Characeae; genus Chara; species Chara braunii. The sequence goes on along the minus strand of BFEA01000317.1, from coordinate 796,771 downwards.
TCAAAACCCTGTGGATCCCTAGCAACCCTTCTAAAACTCTTCAGCACTGTCTTACTCCCTGCTCCGACTCTTCTAGGCCTCACAACCCCACCCTGTTGGGTTACAGTGCAACACAACTCGCCCCAGCTCCGACCAGCGTCGTCCCAGCAGTAACCCTTGGTTGTCCCTTGGAATGCCCACCCCAAAGCATCCCCAGATCTCTCTACCAGGCCTCACACTCCTACATCACTTTGCCCTGGCCGAGAAAAAAGCAGAAATGTCGACTCTTCCACCATGATCACTGCAGAACCATGATCCGCCACGATCGTCACGTCCACCGATGCATACCTAGCTTGCCTATTGAACAATTTGCACAAACCGCAATACATCGAGGTTGAGCCGTGGATGAGGTACTTGGGAAAGTTGCAAGGTCGGTTGAGGTTGCGGAAGTCAAGCAGAGATGCCCGGCTCAAGTGTGAAACTCATGGCGATGGTTGTGAGTAGGAGGTATCAGAAAAAGGAGGGAGGGCAGGATCTTCGTCACTGCGAGGGAGAGATGAGGAAGAAGGAGCAGGATAGTCGGGGGAGGGGACAGAACGAAGGTAGGAGATATGTCGACCGATGGGAATGGAGATATGACATACGCCTGTCTCAGGAGAGATGCACACATTGTTCACCTCATTAGGGCCGAGTTCCACTACGAGAAAGCAACCAGAAAACTTGGGAGCGAGTTTCCGATCGCGTGAAATTTATGTAGTTATACCAGGTACTCTCATGCATAATGAATTTGAGGGTCTGAATTCCCATCCCGAGCCTCGTGACTATGGATCTGCCTACCGTGGGCCAATTTTGTCATCCCTTGTCTTTTACGGGCCAATCTAAAAACTATCTTTCCCATGTTGGACCAACTGATGTGGGAAAGTTGGCAGGTCGCGCTACAGTAAAATCTAAAGACGACTGAAAAATTAATATAATCATGTCCTTATGGCCAGGGCAGCTAAGAGAAATACACTGCCTACCATAATAGGTAACTGCAACCGGTAGCTCTGTCCCTCCTCGTATGTCGTGAGTGGGGTGGAGGCTCCAACTCCGCCTCTCGTATGTAGAGAGGAAATTGCCTTTTGGGCGGTGACTTCCTGACCACGTGGTCACCCGAGCAATCGGTGCCTTCGTCCCTTTGTAGAGGGAGAAACCATTGCGAGTTCTGATATCGTCCGAACAGGGTCTAGACTCAGGCTACTTGACCTGGTACCCACCTATCTACTAGTACTGGGCCTTTAAAAATGCCAACTTCTGTTTTCTTCCGCTCGGCCTCGAGTACCCGACACATCTACCTCTACCTAGTGTGGTACCGACCTACTTTCTACTTGAGTGTTTTCCGCTGCTTTTAAGTGTCGCGGACGGTTTTCCCTGCCACTTGAAGTGTTTTCCCCGTTGTGACCCTCAATGTCACGGCTACGGGTAAGTACCTGCCCTTTGGGGCTACCGATGAATCCAGTACCCTTGCGGGTCACCCACACGCTCAAGACGACAAGCACTCAGACAGGCGTGCGGGCCCGCCACACGCGACAACGCATGGATATACGCAAGCGAACAATTTGCGGTTTTTCTCTAGTGTGAGTGAGCATCAGCTGTAACAGTTTGGAATCGAAATGCAAACGCGTGAAGACAACCATAGCCCAAGGCAGTCCCACTAGTACAAAATACGATTGCACATCAATTATTAACAAATTTATTAACATATTCACTCGCCCAACCTTGACTGCCACATTTTCAATCATCCCTACGATGTTCATGGTTTCTTCATCAACCAAGATATAATTATCATTTCCTAATAGGGGAACTATGGAGTTTAATCGCCTGGTCTTTCGAACCGTGTCAAGTGAAAGCACCATGGTGGATGATTCGGTATCGGCTAAAGCATTGAACGACTTTCCCCACACCTCACAATGACATTCCGCAATTGTCCATACTATTGTTCGAACATAGATGAAGTGTTTGTTTTCCGTATACGCAATCATTGCCACAAGGGTGACCTGGGACACTTCCTGTCTATCCGGAGGGTCAATGACAACTATGGGTTTAGACGGGAAAGGTGCTGGTTCCGCCATCTCCTCCTTTTTCTTTAGCATTCCTTGAACAAGCTAGTATGTGAATCGCTTATGTTTTTTTTGACATTGTTGAAGGAGCTTACCATTTGTCGTCTCGGAGATCGCTAGGAAATGACACATAAACTCAGATATCTATTTTTTTAAACATTTGCAAGACATCGATCTCTCCTATTCGGAACTGAGGATAAGGTCCCAATTCCCGTTCCACCCATTCAAACTCATTTTTACCAAGCCGAATGACTCCAATCAACCTTCTCAACTGGAGGTACTCGGTTAGATCGATGACGTCTGCAGCTACAAAGGAAGTCCTAGAAGTCAACTCAGTCATTTTTATAGGCATAAGAGGGAGTGGGGAAGGGATACTATTTTCTGGTTCTCCTGTTCCTTTGAGTACTAGCGTAGCTACCCATCCTTGATTAATGGCTACAGGCGCGACTGCAAGAGGGGGTTGATTCCCCTTCGGAAGAAGGCAATCCCGGGCGAAGTGTCCGGGCTGCTTGCAGTTATAACACTTCACTCCACCTCGAAGAACAACAACTTGATGAGGTATAGAGGGAGCAGGGAGAGCAACTTGCATCGGGATTGAAGGGGAAAACAGTAAAGGGTACGAAGAAGAAGGATTAGCGCATGACGTTTTTAGGCTCGCAATCATCAGTTCCCACAAGACTTGTTCTCAATGATCCATTTGCGAAGTCAGAGTTCGTATCCACTCTCAAATTGATTGTCGGAAAAGTGACCGTATGAATCATATCAGCTAGATGATTGAGGTAAGACTGTTGTAGAAGCAGGAGGAGAGGAGGAAGGAGAGACAACAGAAAGAGGGAGTACAAAGGACATGACTCGGCGATGGTCCTCCTCGGATTTCAGGATTGTGGCAGTGAGAAAACCGCCCAATCGATCTAAGCCAAAATCGTCGCTTTGCAGCCACATCTTCTATCGTATCAGCTATATTCCTCACTCTTGTCTTTGTACTTGCGCATATCTTGTGAATCTAACTCAAGTGTCTTTGCAATGATCGCAGATAGTTTTGTCGTTTTGATATGAACTTTTTTTTTCAGCTTTGTGCTTAAGGTAAGATTAAGAACGATGATCTATGAACCAGTCTCGAGCAACATTTGTTTCCTGTCCAGACTTATTTTGAGTTGTTTGAAATCTATCTACAAAGTCTGGCAGCATTTCTCCTGGTTCTTAAGGGCGCGTTTTCAGTATAAATGAGACAGGGTCCTCACTCACGTCATCAAATTTTGCTAAGAATGTTTTTTTGAACGTAACCCAATCCGCCATTCTATAACGGTTGAACCAATCGTGAGCGGTGTTTCTTACAAGCAAGGTGATGACTAGAGGAANAATGTTTTTTTGAACGTAACCCAATCCGCCATTCTATAACGGTTGAACCAATCGTGAGCGGTGTTTCTTACAAGCAAGGTGATGACTAGAGGAAGATCAGCCTCTTCATAGTCCAGAGCCTCCACAACTTCGAGCAATGCCTCATAATGGGTGTGATTAGGAGATAATGAAAAAGTGGTTGGGATGCTTACCATTACTTCAGTGACAAACACATTAGCGTTAGTCATGACTGCCTCTTTTCTTGCTTCCACAGACAACATAGGATTCGTCAAAACCTAACAAAAAAAATTATTAGGTTTGCACATTTTTTTTAAAAGATTCTGATAGTACATTTTTCATACCTCCTACAATTTTTTTATTATATATGAAGTAAATTAACCGCAAAAAATGAATAGAAAAATATTTCTTGAGAAGCACTGGAAGTGGTGAGGAGAGAAACAAGTTATTTTACAAAAAGTCACCACCTTGCAAAGCACCGTTAGTTCAGGAACCAAAATATCCCAATTTTTTATCTATCTAAAAAAATCATATTTTTAGTTCTTCAAGGTATTTAGCACGACGAACCTATTCGTTTTTTTTCTAAAAACGCACATATGTTCTCTTGTTCATGAATACGTTCGCTTGGATATGTTCTCTCATACATGGACGAAGACATTGTTTTTAGTGTTTTTATTAAAATATTTTTGATAATTTTTTAATTTTTTAATTTTAAATCGTGGTTGGCAAAAAATTGGAAGATGTCTTTCAAGCAAAAGTTGTTTGAATACCTTTTCTACATAACATATATTTTTTCACGAAGTTTTTACAGTTAACCTAAAAATGAATTATACTAATTTATGGTTCTATAAACTAGTTTTCACAGACTTTTCACTGTAAAAACTGTAAAACTATAAAAGTTTTTACAGTAAAAACTTTGACAAACTGCTAAGAACGACTTATAGTTCTATAAATGAGTATTCACTTAAACTGCTTTTTTTTAACATCTTTCGAGTTCGCCTTGCAGTCCTTAAAGATTGTATGCACATTTTAAGAACCGCTTAACTTTTTGCCCGTTTTTTTGCCTCCTTTTTCGGAAAACAACTAAAAATGCTCTCTTTTATGTGTCAAAAATAACAATTTGACTTTTACTTTTTCATTATACAAAAAATGTTAGGTTTTGTGGTTTTGTTTGGTCTTCACGAATTCAGTGTTTGACAAGTTTCGAGTGACGGGAGAACTTTCTTGATCTGTTCGGGCGGGTACTCGTTCTCTAGCCAGCTCGTCTCATTATCATAAGAATCGACACGTGTTAGTTCCGATACCAACCTCATGCCCTGTGTTGTGTTCAAGTTCGAGTGATAAAAATATGTGGAACAGGTCCTGAAAGAACAACAAAATGCGGTGTGCCAATGATTTTTGAGAAAATTGAGTGTGGGGACACAAATGGAATTGAAACCCCCCGCGTGATTCCAGTCTAGTGAGAGAAAGAAATAACGCCCGCTGCTTTCAAACGTTCGTTTAATCCAAAAAGTATCTCTGAACTTTCATGCGGGCTCAGTTCAACGGCAATCGCTACACAGAGTCTTGGGCCAATGAGGCGCCAACACCGTTCACGAAATGACAATCAATTCGTTAAAAGACAATAACAATGAGTACGGGGAAAAAGGAGTATCAATAATGACAAACCAACGCCTATCCTAAGCACCTTGTTTCGGGAGGAAAATAGTAGCGATCACCGATCTTGGCGACGACTTTTCGTATTTCCCACTCACATACATGTGTCCTTTCCTCGTTATACGGGAGCGGGGGTGACAAGAATACGTGAAGTCGACACCTGGTCGGATCGGGGCAATCGGTCCACATGACACAAGCAAGGCTGATTGCGTATGTCCAATCAAACTGTTGTTCGATCAAAGGAATAACACTGTACTTTGCATTATCTTTCATCCCCTATGTAAGCCGATTTGAGACGTGAGTCTATGCAATCTGAACAATCAAGAGGACGACCCTCATTCATTTGTGCGAGTAGTTAAACATGCATCGAAATAATCATACCAGAATCCTATTTCGTTCCTGTCATCACCGACTCATTAGAGCAACAACTTAATTGATACATACATGTAAGAGATCGCTCATGCACAAACCATCCGGTGTTAAGGAGCAAAGGAAGGGATGTGATGAGATCATATGAGCTTGCTGATCTCTTCCAATTCAACGATACTCATCATTGCGAGATCCGATTGAATTCAACGAGATGAGCGGGACAAGACCTAAGGAGCTGGTAGGGATGAGGGAGTCACCGGAATATTCAGACATTCATGAAGGAATACAATAAAAAAGAGAAAGAGAGAGAGAGAGAGAGAGAGAAAGAGAGAGAGAGAGAGAGAGAGAGAGAGAGAGAGAGAGAGAGAGAGAGAGAGAGAGAGAGAGAGAGAGNAGAGAGAGAGAGAGAGAGAGAGAGAGAGAGAGAGAGAGAGAGAGAGAGAGAGAGAGAGAGAGAGAGAGAGAGAGAGAGAGAGAGAGAGGGTGAGGTAAGGTCGAAGAATGTGGACGAAGTCGTAGCTTGACCAAAGAAGGGGACTAAGAAATAAGGAGTTATGAGCACACAAATAGATTTGAGAACCAAAATCGGTCGTCAGTCGTGGACTAAGCTTCCAATATAAGAGGAGGAACCGAAGATGAAGGTGCGCATGCCTTCTTCTCTCTAAATATGGTCCCTGACCATGCAACCGTTCGAAAATATACACCTTCCTTACCTAGATACCGGCGATCCCGACCTCCACATACCAACCTCCACATCATACTGACCGTCACCCCGCCAACTCCACTTCCGCACCGACTTGCCCAGATCTCGCGGTCTGTTGTGGGCACCCAACGCACAACCTTGTAAACCTATAGTCAGCCCGTTAGGACTTCTCGACTCGCTGTACACACACACACATCATCTTGCTATGACTTCCTTGAAGTCAGAAGATGCCAATCGTTTGATAGAGAGTTTTTCAGATGCGCTTGCGAATTTTATAGTTGTGAAGAGGGAGATAGAAGATGAGAGAGAACGGGGCGGAGGTAGGAGGGGGTGAAGAGAGAGTTTGGGTTAATTGCCGTGGAAGGCCATATTGATCCCTGCGAATTCCTTCGCAGCCAATCAGAGCACAGTGTGAGGGGAGTATCCTCCTTACACGATGCTGCCTGACGACTTGGACACCCTAGAAGGCAGGGATCGGTAGGGAGTTCCTATATGAGGTTGAAGGCGGGAAGAAGGGGAGCATGAAGAGTAGTGCAGGACGGGACCAAAATTCAGACGGAAAAGGAGTAGAGAGAAGCGTGAAGGGAGAGGGGATGAAAAACAATTACAGATGGAGGAAAAAAACATGAAGAAGGGGGAGGTGAAGATGGCATGGGGCATAGTTGGAAACGGGGGAAGTTAGCATACATGGCACCGACATAGAAACAAAAAAACACCAAAACAGTTATGTTCCGTTCATTCTAACTCTAAAACTAATTCAAGATTGAGAAATTCAAAAAAAATATCTTCGTGCGAGATTGGACGTGGGGAAAATCCTACGCCTATTATAATCCTACTGAAAATTCACAGAACCTTCCAGGGTGAATTTAGGAATATCCATTTGCAAGAACGGACACGTCAGCGGGAAGTGGGGCCACAAATTCCAGAATCCCAACTATCGAATAAACTTTATGGCACGCTCACTAAGGCGCACGTAAGTCCTACGTAAATTCATGGATCGCTGGAGAGACATTGCAAAAAATCCGAAGAAAAAACAACAAGTCTAAAAAGTGGGAGGGCCTCGTCGGCCACTAATTCCATGCAGAACACCAACCAAAAAGAAGGGTGCCCCTAAAGCCCGTTAGAGATTGAAAAAACCCGAATAACAGAACTAAGGACTTCGAAATTGCGCTTAGCTACAAAAGCTGGTACGTCACAAACATTCCTCCACGAATGTCCTTACAACCATTTTATCAGACTCTTACTTTTGTTAGTTGCTTTGTCGTCGGTAGAGTCCTCTCCTTCATAAAGGATACTTCCCTCCCATTCCTCTCTTCCCTTCCCACCGCCCAACTTTCGACTTTCATTCCTTGTTTGAAGTTTAGACCCAGCACCCTCAATACGTCTTACACTCTTTGTACTATTGGGTCCACTAGCCAAACGTCTTGTCTGTGTTCCGATTCTTATTTCAATTGGTCCTCCCACCAGTCGGAGATTGCTTCCAAAATTGCAGCCAAGTTCTCTTGTACTGCCCGAAGCCGAGAGAATCTCCTTCCGATGTCTTCGTAGGTTATCCAAATTTGGTTCCCCTCGTCCCATAGGTGTTTAATCTAAAAACTTTCCTTGTATATCCATGACCAAACAAAGTTGTCTCCCTTCTTGATTGTGTAGAAGAAGGTTCATGCCACCGACTTAATCAGATTATTGTCAAACTGAACTTGGCTAGCCACCTCTAGTTTTCAGGAAGGTTCCTTCATAGGTGTGGGCCTAATCCTACTCCATGCCCGTAGAATCCGTGTCCATATCCTAGATTTTACTTTCCTCCTTCCCACATCCGGTTAAACTAGACATGTCCATACCCGCTCTCCATCTCTTAGAGCCAAGTCCCTTTTGAAGATGTATTCTGCCATCTTTATCCCATATCCTCTGTTCTTTGTTTTTTGTCAATGCCTTCATCACTGATTTCCTTAGCAATGCAATATTTTGGTCCCTTGAGTTTAAAACTTCTAGCCCTCCTTCTTTTTGGGGGAAGGTTATTATGTTTCATGCGACCCTTACTTTAAAATCTTGCTCCTCCGTGGCCGCTGGTTTCCATGTGTATATTCTAAGGGAGGTTAAGACCAAAAGACTAAGCATTGTTCCTATGATGAATGATTTCGTACGAGGCCATACATACTTAATGTGAACTGAGAATACAACTCTCTACATTTTTGACTATATATATATATGTATATATCGTCAAATATGTATATATATCGTCAAATAGAACTGCCCGGTAAACCGTAGGCAGAGAGGGATATATATATAGATATATGAACAGGGTAACCGACGTTCGGGACGGACCGAACGCCCGAACGTATGGCACCTCTTAAGGATGCGTTCGGTCGTTCGGGCTGAACGCAGACAAAAAAAAATAAAATAAAAAAAATATAAACAAAAGATATGTTATGAAAAAAAAAAATTAAACAAAATTTGCCCGAGCACTACATCCAAATTCCTTACCAAATTTGAAATAAAAATAAAATACTGAAAAAAAAAATTAAATAAATTAGTGAGTTCGCGAGTACGTTTTTGACACCGCCATCTTTGGTGATATTTCATTTTTGTTTGGCATAGCCAAATCCCCTGAGAATTTACAGGTCTATACTTCGCATGATACAAAACCCACTATAAAATTTAAAAATAAATAAATAAATAAATAAATCCTGAACTAAAATGAAAACAAAACGTAAAAAAAAAAACAAAACGTGGTTAGAACGTTTTGACACCGCCATCCTTGACGATTTTTAATTCTAACTTGGCTAAGTCAAATAACGTTGTCGGCACCATTACCCTTACAAGGGTAAATGTGCGTGTTTTTGCACCTTGCAGAAGAAGCGATTGAGCCGATACATGAAAGAATGGGGGGGTTGTCGCCAGCCGCGACTGACTACTGTATGTCAGAAGTGGCAGGCGTATGTATGGCTTGATTAGAGAGTGTGTGAGCATGCACTTTGCGGGCAAGCGCGAGTTGTTTGACTACCGGGTAACTTAGGAGTTTAGACCGGACTGTGTGAGCCGCAGTTTCGCGACCACTGATAAAGTCGTGGCCGACATACGTGTAACTAGAAGGACTATGACCAGGAAGGAGTCCTGGCTGACCCTCTGAAAACCGACCTCTATGTATTGCTAGAGAGTGTGTGAGCATGCACTTTGCGGGCAAGCGCGAGTTGTTTGACTATCGGGTAACTTAGGAGTTTAGACCGGACTGTGTGGGCCGCAGTTTCGCAACCGTTGATAAAGTCGTGGCCGACATAAGTGTAACTAGAAGGACTACGGCCAGGAAGGAGTCCTGGCTGACCCTCTGAAAGCCGACCTCTTTTTGGGTCGCATAGTGCGGGTCGCACAATACTGAGTTGACTATGTGTCACAGGGGACCGGAGGTTGGACGAATGGATATGGACTGGTCTCGGTAGGGGCGGATGCCGGGCTTCTTCCGGTAGGACGGCAGCAAAAAGGCCGGCCACGGCGGGGCCAGGAAAGCCACACACTGCGGTTAATGGTACGCAAGACCGGCATGTGCGGCAAGACACGCAAATGCCTGCCTCAAGGCGGTGCTGTACGRCGCTGCAAAGCCATGGCTTGGGGGACATGCCTTGCTGTGGGCTTGGCATGCCTCCGCAGGCCTAGGAAATCTGCGGATACTGTTTATAGGTAAGTTTGCGCCTRCTACYATCAGGCTGGGGCTTAGCCCTMTTGGTTACAGCGTTGGAGTTTCACCAGGTGGATCTCGGGATCAAGGCCAACGAGGAGCAGTGAAGTAGCGGAGGAGCGTTTGAAGGGAACTARRGGGTTGAGGGTCCYGCGGGACTATCCCYYTTAKTTTTGCTAGGGGRGTCCGACACCGGGCCCGCTGGGATAGGACCAAGTGCCGGCGGTCCTCCTCCCTCCTCCGCCCTCTTTCCCAAAATTTTCTAAGTCACGATTTTTATTTTTATTTTATTTTTATTTTTCCTAAAATTCTGATTTCATTTTATTTGTTTTTTTTTTTATCGCACTATGGGACGTAGCCGGGACCGATCTGTGGACCGACGGTAATGCTCAGATCGACTTAGTAGGTACGCTCACGGACCATTCAGATACCACCAGGCTGTGGTATAGTCCTACGGGACATCTKTTAAAAAATTGGAACGATACAGAAGAGGCTGACACGGTCCCTTCGTAGGAAGGACAAGTRTAAAGCCGGGTCACCGCCCGTCACTGTTGCTRCTGTAGCACGAGGTAGATTGCCAAATGYTGTGCGACCTCTTGAAGGAGCTAATCGCAGGGTAGTGTGCCATRAGGAGTGTGAAAGTGACAAARGAAAGGGACATGGCGRAGCTGATGGGCGTTGCCCTCTGCAACTAAAAGTGCTGGCAGCAATCGAGGAGAGGAGGAAAAATTTGAGGGAACCTAGACGCAGGCCTGCGCTAGGTGCATTCGAAGGTAACGAAGGGACGGCGGGGAGTCGGAGAGGGAGTTGGGAGGAAGAGAGAGGAGCTCACCTTCAGCAAGGCTATGGGCAGCCGGCTCATGCAAACAGCAGAAGGRGGTCATGTCCTACAGATGAASCACCTGGCTACAGCTAAGTAAGGAAAGCGGAATGAACCTGAACGCGGTTCTGCGCCAGATACATTTGGAGGATGAAGGGAAAAGTGACGTCGGGCTGGAGAGTATGGCGGAAAGAGAATCCGTAGCACGGCTGTTTCCTAACGAGACTTGATGAGGGGAGTTGATAGCCTGTGATTTTGAAGGCTGACGAACACGAATCTGCAGTCAGGGAAGGCAGAAGGTTAGTAGGAGGGGAAAAAGAAAGGAAAAATGGTGCGCGGAGATGCCGCGAAACGGTGATGGTAGGGGTGGAAGTAGACGGATCTCGGCTGTTTTTTGACCAAATTGAGCAAGGTAAGATGCTAGATCAGGGTTTTTAGGTATTCTGAGTCAGATGGACGCGTCAGAACTTGAATCTGAACAGCGGTTTGGTCGGTAAAAGAGGAGGGGGCTGCGCCACCATGGCCGATCCAGCCATGAAATTACTCCATTTTATTTTTTTTTCTCCCTAGCAAAGAATCATTCTCCTTTTGTTCGCCCATGGTATGATATCTACCCAGGCGTAGGTTTCGTGTCCACCATCAGTACCAGTACATGCCCTTCATCCCCCTATGGGGATTGTTTTCTCCGTTTCCAAAGCAGTCGTCCTCATTGCTCGTCATACTCCCTTACGRGTCGTGTTGGGTTGTTATGGCTGAAATCCTTGAACCTRGMTACTATTACAGCCAGGSGTYGTGAAYGGTGAGAGATATATCGGGTAGTGATCATGTTTCATATCGGTACTGACCAGAGGTGTGAAAATAATAATAATAATAAATAAATAATAGTAATGGTAACAARTGTTGGACGGGGAGGTGACAAAYTWYGAGAGAGTTGAATAGKYAGGGGAGTATTAGAGGGGGATTGCATGTATCTASACCYAAGCTTCGACAGCAGCCARCAAAGGGGTAGCTAGATCAAGCAGGAGTCTAACAGACTAGAACTCTTGAGCCCGCTATTGCAGTACGGAGGGGATGGAATAGCTGCAATCTGATTTTAGTATTATTGGGGTTGCTGCCGCGACATGATTAAGACTCTCTAGGTTGCTGTTAAATACCGGCCACAGCAACAGCTATCCTGATATCTGGCTATTTGAGCAGCACCGTGAACAGCCAGTTGTGTTGCTATGTCACCAGCTGGGCTGCCATTGTGAAAATCTGATTTTGGCTGTTGTAGAGCTAAGTATCACTAAAAGAAGTCATCATGCCCAGACTACACTACTGTTATCCTGCCCCAAGGACACAATGTGGTTACCCTCAGAGTTGTTGTTAGTATTTGTCACTTTGTCTTGTTAATAAGTGCAGCTGTTGAGCACCACGGTGCGCTGCTGTTTCTGTTATAGCTTATGGGCTCCCTGTTGATTGGGACACAAACGTTTTGACTAAGGCGGAAGGCTGATACGCGCGGACGCAGGGAGTGCAGTTCCTCTTTTTATTTTTATTTTTTTATTTTTTATTTGCAGCAAAATACTGATGTTCCTAAAGTAAACTATCCTGATACCGTTGTACTATTTAGGCATGCGGGCACTTGAGTGCATCATGTCCCCGTGGAAGACTACTAAGTGAGGACTAAAACTTACATAAAAAGCAGGGGCGGTAGCTACTCAGTTTGTACCAGCATTGCTAGGCCAGGCCACAGCTTGGGGTTGCTGTTACCAAACGTCACCACTAGGTGCCAGAGATGCTGCCAAGGAAGGTCGCGACAGACGGTGGCTAGTGCTAGGAGTCAGTACTACAACGAAACTTTAGCTGTGTGGCTTCTGCTGCTGAATGTCGGGTCCGGCTGTTTGAAGCTGCGTCAGGGCGGTGGCTGCTGATGCCGTACGTTGCAATGAATATACTCTGTGGCCACTGTTATGAGGAGACTATAAGCATTGTACAACTGTTCAAACAGGGCTTCGGATGCTGAAGCAGCAGTCCTGCTGGGTTTGTTATAACTACCACCACTACAACGGGATCAGGCTGCCACCGCACTGGGACTGAAGAGTTGCTGCTGTACCGAGCTGCCCGCTGTGCCTTGCCATAGCGGACTACTGTGCAGGGTGATTGTCTGTTCACGGGCTCGCTAATGTGCAGAGCACCACCCCTATTGCTTGACTACAGATTTGAGCATTGTTCCTCATTACGTACAGCTGCAACATAGGCCTAAGCGAGGATACTCAGAGTGGAGGGAGTGACTAAGGCAACTGGAGTGGTTTTCAAGAGACTGCGGGTTGTTCACCAACTATAACTGCTGCTACAAGCGGGGGGTAGCTGGTGTTACAAGTTCTGAACCGGGTTGCCATAGCAGACACAAACCGTAAGTGGCTGCACTTTTGAGGACTGTTGAATACCCGTTGCCCTGCTGAATGCTGTTTGGGCCTGCTGTGTATGGCTGCGGGCTTGAGGAGATGAGCAGGCTGCGCACACGGTGGTTATCACAGAGACTTAGGGGCCACTGTTGAAGGCAAGCACCGTCCTTTGTTGTGGGTGACTGGTGTGCGCTCCGCCTAATGTTGTTGCTACGGTAACTATACCAGTACCTCCGAGAAGCCACAGCCACAGTCTGTGTATTGATAGGCGTTATCAGGTGGTTGTAGCATGATACTGGGCAGATCCTCTTTGCGGCGGGGCTGCTGCTGCTAGTACCTACTGCTGGTTATTACGGACTGTGGGAGACTCCTCCGGCCTGCTGTATCTGCTGTGTTCCGCTCTGGATACTGCGGACTGGGCACGGACTGTGGCTGCTGCTGACTAGTGGCTGTGACTATTGGCACAACTTATTGCTGCTGCTGTGCATCACGACTGCACCAGGCTGTTACAGCCCATAGCCGAATAGAGCACGGGGGGGGGGGTGCTCTATTCGAAAAACGGCCTTTTCTAGGCTAAGTAACTGCAATTTTGAGCACGGTAACTTGGAGGGAGGAGTCAGACTCTGCAGAGGGGTTGCTACAGCGACGTGGAGGATTGTCAGGGGGGCTGGCATTCTGCATTTTGTTATGGATTGAGAGGTTCTATTGCGTTCCTGGCTGCCATTGCGGGGCCCTCAGGCGCATCAAGATTTCAAGGCCCTCTCATTGTAAGTTGAGTTGTACCTCTCCTGGATCTCGAGAGTCTGATCTACCTACATCTGTCCTTCTTAATCTCAGTCTGATCTATTGGTGACGAGAGGAAGGCGGCAGGCGGGATTGCAACCCATAGAGCCGCAGCAAGACCTTGTGGGAGGTCCATCCACCGATTGCGGGAGCTCTGTCGGAACCCAGGCGGGGTTCTGGAGGCAGGGAACATTCAGGTATGGCCTTCGTTTTACGCATGTGATTCCAACCTTAAATTATATTAACCTTGTGCTATTGTCTGATTGAAAGTATGACTGGAAACGATATTTTACTGTTTTGTTTGTTTATTTTCAGGACATTGTTTTGTGAAATAAATTAACAAGTATTTATTGATAATTAAGACTAGCTGATTGAATTCAGACAACACAAGGGTTGTAACTATGTAGCGAAGGCTGGACGAACGCATAAGTTGCGAGTTGCTTAGTCGATAGCATGTGTTCTACTTGTTATTTGGCAAGCTAGACTACCCATAAGTTGGGTAGCCTGGTTCTACGCCGTATGTAATTGTATAGGCTAGTCAGGCGCCTGGTCATATGCCTTTTGTCGTTGTTCAGGTAAAGGCTGGGTTCCTTATAAGTTGAGGTAGTCCAGTTTCTTGTGTATGCCGAAAGTTTAGGCTGACCAGTCACAACATGAGTTGTTGTGCCTGGTCATACGCCTTACGTCGATTGTTTAGGCAGAAGCTGACCACACCATAAGTTGGTGTGACTCGGTCTTATGCTTTATTGTTCCAGGCGAGACTATTCACACCATAAGTTGATGTGGTCAAGTCATGAGCCGTCATCATTAAAGCGAATCAGAGTATATAATGTGATACAATTACCTATTATGAATATTCGTGGCAGGCTGGGCGCCATAAGTTGGGAGATCCAGCCATATAAGCCGGTAGCAGACAAAGCAGAGAGGAAAGAAGATTAAGAGTATAAAATGGTGTGGTAACTTTGGGCAGGCTGACTCATCCATGAGTTGGGTAGTCAGTCCTATGTCCTTGATAACACAAAGTAGAGAATTATATGAAGCTTGTATATTTTCCCCTTTCTAAACATAACTGGCGTCTGGGTGGGGATCCTCATGAGTTGAGGTGACCTGACCACTCGTCTGAAGGAAGAAATTGGTTGTGAAACTTATTTATCTGATGTAGTTGTGTTGCGGAGGCCGGACGAACGCATAAGTTGCAGGTTGTTCGGTCATACGCGCTTGTTGTTGTTTTAGGCAGGGCTAGACTATCCATAAGTTGGGTAGCCTAGTCATATGCTATATGTCACTGTATGGGTTGGCCAGGCACAACATAAGTTGTTGTGTCTGGTCATATGTCTTTTGTCGTTGTTCAGGCGAAGGCTGAGTCCCTCATAAGTTGAATGGTTCAGTCTTTTGTTTATGCCGAGTGTTTAGGTTGATCAGGTCTCACCATGAGTTGGTGCGCCCTGGTTATACGCCTTATGTCATTTGTTCAGACAGAGGTTTATCACAACATAAGTTGTTGTGGTAAGTTCTAGGTCTTATGTCCATAAAGTTGAACATGGTTGTATTGCGAAGGGCTGGGCGAACGCATAAGTTGCGGGCTGTTCGGTCGTTCGCGCAAGTGGCTTTGTCTAGGCTGGGTTGGACTATCCATAAGTTGGGTAGCCTGGCTCTACGCCGTATGTAACTGTTTGGGCTGGCCAGGCACAACATAAGTTGTTGTGTCCAGTCATATGCCCTTTGTCGTTGGTTAGGCAGAGGCTGACCCCCATAAGTTGGGAGATTCAGTTTTATGTGTATGCCGAATGTTCAGGCTGACCAGCCTCACCATAAGTTGGTGCGGCCCGATCACACACCTTATGTCGGTTGTTTTGCAGAAACTGGTCACACCATAAGTTGGTGTGGTTTGGTCTTATGCGTACGTATATTTATGTTACCAGGCTGGGGCACCATAAGTTGGTGTGGCCTAGTCATATAAACTGGCAGGTCAGTCACATCCATAAGTTGGGTTGGTTGACCCTATTTCTTATGTAAGGAAGGGTAAAAAGGGAATAATGAGGGGTTTTGAACGAACTATGTGGCTTGGAAAAGAACCATGTGAGATTGTGAGAGATGTTTGCGCTTGCATGCTCGTGGGCTCTCATTTGGGACATCTTTTGATAGAGTAGTTGTTGTAGATGCTCGCCGAGTGCTGGAGCCATAGGTAGGTAAGATGAATGATGGGAGGGAAGCTTGGGATGAGATAGGACTGACTCTGCTGGGGGTTGGGATCAGCGTTGGCTCATGGCCTCATTAAGAGGGCATGTGGACCAATATTGAGCCTAAGTTGTCAAGCAGGGATCAGGAGTTAGCCCCAAGTATAGTTTTGCTTTGCACTTTGACTTTCAGCTTTGTATAAATCTTGGCAGCCTACTTTTCCTACGGGAAGCGCTACCGAAATTTCTGCAAAACTGAAAAAAGTTAATCATATTCAGGTTCCTCGAAATTCTGAAAAGACACTTTTCCTACGGCAAGCGCTGCCGAAATTTTGGAAAATTTGGAGAGTTAGAATATTTTCAGTTAGACCAATCTTAGCAACTCAACCCTGAGTAGGGAAGGTGTTATTGAACCTCTCAGAAGCTGAGTAGGAGCTTAGTAGAGGAGTTAGGATGTGACTTAGGAGGATTACTCCCTACTTAGGCTAAACGCTGTAGTGAAATTTTTTTGACCTGTGCTGTGGTGCAGGCCGTGCGCATTGATTTAAGGTCTGACTTGGTCAGCCTGACTATTATTATGTTATCACTGATAACAGGTCGGTTGCCGATTCGTCGGTGCACGACTCAACCTCTCATCCTCTTCTGCCTCTCAACCTAATGCCTTGGCCCTGGCTGGTTTTATGCTTTCTTGGGTTTTCACCCTGATTCTTTGTAAATGGCCATTTTATTAAAAGACTGAGTATCTTTGTTTGGAATGATGAGGAAAAGGTTGGGCTTGTGTGCATAAGGCAGGGTGTGAGTTGCAGAAGACTGAAAAGTTGATCCTTTTAGTGTGTGTTCTGTTTTTTTATCCTTGTGTGTATTCACAGGTATGTGTGAAACATGTTGAATGATTGTGGTATTCTGGCTGTATGAAGTTCAGGCGGGCAAGCCACATAACTATTGTGAGACTGTATCATCATTTAACTCTTCGTCTAACTAAGTGTTATGGCATTTGAGTATGTCCCTCGCGTAGCCCTCACACGGCTGCACGAGCACATACTTATGCCTTCTATATTCTTGTGTGATTTTAATTGGTGGGACGATAGGGGTCCAACCGTGAGCCAAAATATCATGAAAACGACGCGTAAAAAAGGTCATAAGGGCGGTCCGCCCTATGGGAACCCCGCGCTCGAGCGAGGAAAATGTTCCGAGCGTTGGGCTGCCTACAGGGCTTGACCTGAACACTATCCACACGCCACCCCATAAACGATTCGTATAGGTGGTGCGCGGTGAGTCATGGGCCAAGGCGAAATAGGGAAAAGGCATAACCTTTCTCCCCATTTTCCCGTTGGCCCCACTTACTTGTTAAGTTGAAAAGCCGGACGTATTCTTGGGCCAGGGGTTCGAGGTCCTTGTCGGGAAGAACCCAAAGTCCAACCCTCTAGCAAGGGATTTTTGCCTACACATAGGGCATAAAAACCCTGCCCACCGGACCGCCTAGCTTCAAGGGTAGGGGTGCCGCAAGGGCTGAACGGCGTGTCCTTCAAGCCGTTCAATATTGCGAGGGGGGAACCCCCACAATATATTCCTTCAGCCATTCAGTATCGCGAGGATATTTCAGCGACCGCTTGAGTGAGACAACATTGCTGGTTGGTATGGGAAGGCCGAGGACCCGCACGGATCATATCGAATCCGGCACACGGTGCCAAGCGGATTCTTGCACCGAACAGTGAGCGTCGGCTCGCTCAAGGGCTTGAGTCAAACCTTAGGAACACGCAGCTCCATAGCAACTCACCACATCGCATCGAGAAAGCTACCGGGGAGGCATAGGGGCTCAATATGGGTTAGACTAGGTCGACGCCTTTATATCGAGCCTTGTCCTCTTTTTATTTTCTTATAGTTGGACGTTGCAGTCCGTAGCAGCCGTCAAAGTCAAACCCCTTGACTTCTCCCACCACAGGAATGAAACCTGTGTACCACCCACTCTGCACAGGGTGCAGAGGAGGGTGTGTGGTCCTCAACCGCGCATGGCGGTTGTCTAGCGCAGAGAGATTAACCCTTGAAGCGCTTGTCAGCCGACACTTGAGTGTCGAAAGGGACCCTCAAAATCCCTGAGGGCCTCCTGGACCTGGGTACCACATAGTACCCCATTATTGCAAACACTTGTAAGCGCACGCATGACTGGCTGGTATGAGAAATCCGTGCGATCGCGCGATTCTTTATACTAAATCAGCATGCGACGCCTACCTAATCTTTGTACCAAAAGGTTATGGGTCCAGTACTAAAGGGACTGGGAGTGTTGTGTTTTTCTTTTGCTTTGGTGCATGAGTGTATGAACGTGGGTTACTTAAATTTTGCTTTAAGTGGTGTATCGCGTGGTGTGCGTAGAACGTCCTAGTCGACCGACGTCAAGTCGAGCTTGGGACCTCAGCCCCCCAGGGGCGTCGATTTGCGAACGGGTCCGATTTCGGGCGTTGACCGCGCGTACTCTATGCTACAGCGAACGAGAAACGCCCTTGGCTGGGCCACCTCTGCAATTGCATTATAAAAGCCTTCGCATGTGGTTCAGTAGCTCGACAGGGATACGTCCACCTAAGGGATGGTGACAGCTCCTGCAGGTGGAGGTAGCGGTGCCTCGCGTGACTCTGTCCTGTCGTAGGGACTCGCGAGAGGTACGGCTGGCACACTCGGCCGGAGCGGCAAACGCTCTCGCAATAAGTCCTGCATAATCCTGCGTGACGCGGCCGGGAGGGTCCCCGTGCGGGACCGATGTGCTCGACAGCGTCAAAATGTGTAGGTAGGTTCTTCACGTCATAGAGAACACACACAAAACCATTCAGAAAAAAAACATTATGTTTAGACCCCAAAATAAGTTTTGGCGGAGGTTAAACGCTTTCGGGTTCGAACCCCGAACCAGACCCCGAACGTCCGTACGTACCGAGGTCAGCCCGGGGACCTCCGTACGTATGGGCTGGTGATATATATATATATATATATTTATATATATATATATATATGTATATATATATGTATATATATATTCTATTTGACGATATATATATATATATATCTATATATATATATATGTATATGCGAACAAGGCTAGCTAGACATTGTTTCTAAGACGAATGGTTTGACTGTAGCCTTATCACAAAACAAGAGAGTACGTTAAGAGTTATAAGCGAGAGTAACCTTGGACGACTGCGCATTGTTTCAAAGATGGATGGCTCAATCCTAAACTGTTTTAATTATTTCAATTTATTCGTTCTTCGTGTCTTTGATTTTTAGCTCGAGTTTGAAACAGAGGTTTGAGATGAGTCTCCGACAAAAGTTATTTAAAATATAATTTTGAAAAACATATTTTTTGTTCAGATTTTTTGGATGACTTTTTTTTTTTTTTTAATTCCTACGTGTACACGTGTATGTATGACATACATGAATACGTGTATGCGTGTACGTGCAACCCGCGTAGACGTACGTCGTGCTACCCAACCTTAAAGACTTGTCCTTATTTTTTAAGGACTCGTGTGACTGAAAGTACGAGAGGTCACCATCATTTTTCAAGAAACTCATAGGGATTTATCTATGATATTAAGAGGGATTTCGCAATGACTTATGAAAATGGTTGGTATCTTGAGCGTATACTTGATTGGTCAGTGAGACGAGGGAGTGTCGATAACGAAGGCCCGAATATTTATGAATTTCATAACCATGTATAAAGTTGCAGCTTAATGACAATAATGTAATTGTAAGAGGAATCAAATACCTAATAATGGTTAAGCCATGATTACCAGAGGTAATCAGAGGAGGGACAACGCGTCTAAAATGAGATTAAATTATGGGTCTTTGCTCTGAGAGTACTAGCAAGGGTAATGTTTCACTTGCAAAACATGTTAGGGAGGGCGATGAAAAATATTCTCAAAGCATATGATCATGAGCGTACTGAGTTGAAACCAAAATTCATGAACCAGAAGTACAAGCTTGTAAAAGAGACAAAGGCAAATTTCGGGTTGGAACCTCCAATGATGCAAGATAACAAGGAAATAGTAATGGTTAAATTTATGTGTGAAAAAACTCCCTTATGTGATGGTTGTTATTGGTGGTTCATATTGCGAAAAATAATTGTTATTGATTGGTATACCGAACAGGCATGAAATAAGAGTGCGGTATATCAGAAGATACATTCGTTAAGTAAATAAAAGAATATGAAATCGTTGGATTCCACATGGAGATTCACACATGTGTGAGAGATCAACTATCGGAAGGAGCAATTAGATAAATGTTAGCAAAAAATATTGCAAATAACAATCTTTGTATTCAAATAACAAATCCACAATACTCTTTTCATAGTTAATGAGAAGGTTTACCGTGTCAACAAGGGCAACAAAATCAGAGGATGTAACCGCTCATGGAGAGGGTCTAACAAGTCTTAGGTGAGTTAGTACTACCACCTTAGATGAAAAAACGCGCACTGCCCAATATGTCTGTTATTGGTTTGTAGGTAGTACCAGTGATAAACGTGGAATGATCATGGAGGAAAGTTGTCACGATAATGGACAGAAGCCAGAAATCTATGGTAGTACACAACTAATTGGCAAGTCTTAGGTGTGTTAGTACTATCACTTTAGATGAAAAAACATGCACTAACAAGGATGCCATTTACAGATTTGTAGGTACTAGAACTGGTAAGAGTGAAATGATCATGAACCCTTTAATATGCTGACTTCATTATTGAAACCATGGAGCAAGAAGATGCATCTTATCAACGAGTGCAAAATCAAAGACAAAGGGTTTTGGTAGAAAAGACGGTGCACAAACTTAAAAATAAAAAGGAGAATGATATAATGGCGAAATGATAAATCATTTAGGAAAACGGAAGATAAAAGAATACAACGTTGAGAGAAATTGTGAAATACGAGAGGAATCCGGAAACCAGAAAGGACCTTCAAAACTTTACGTGGAATCAAAATAAATCATAGTGATCGAGATGAAAACTATTTAAAAACATATTTGTCGATCCGCCGAAGTAAAAATAACTAAAAAGATAATAAAAATCGAGGAATCAAATTTGCTACCCTTCGTACATACTATGTCAAGTGTAGATGGTCCTCAACTTAAAAAATAAAGATAGTAAAATGATACTCATATGAGCATTCATGCAAAGATTGGTAACACAAGCGCTCATAGTCGTATATATAACTTAGCCGATAAACAACTCATGACGAGTAAACATGGGTTCTAAGTTGAATGACTTAGTCATACGCCTAATGAAGAGAGAAGTAGTTATGTAACTTGTTCATGTATAACTAAGGCAAACGGTTGGACATTGTTTCTAAGATGAATGGCATGGCTCAATGCCCTATGTAAGATGGGATACGGAGTTAATCACCTGAAGGTTAAACCAACTACTTATATCAAGTTATATGTGAAAGATAACTTGAGAATTTGTGAGAGACTTACTAGAGAAGCATGTGTCTGCTTGATTGTAAGTCTAGTTTGAGTTATCGTTTAATAGATTGTTGCTTTACATGCTTGTCATATGCTGCAGTTTGCTTTGCACGCCGTTCCCGTTCGCCGGCGAACGAGAACACGTTCGCCCGAACGTGTTCGGGCCTGAAAAAATGGCGAACGCGAACGACTTTTTTTTTTTTTTTTTGGGGGGGGGGGGGGGGGGGGGGGGG
>BFEA01000317.1:748555-759901 GCA_003427395.1 Chara braunii | reverse complement strand
GTGTCTGGAGTGTATTTTTTGGCTGTGACAGACCTTTCTTTGTTTCGTGGATGTTTTGCTGGTTTGTGATGGGGTGTGAACCGACAGTCTGTAGAGTTTTCCATCTGGTGTGGGTGAGTGATAGCCTTCTTTGATTTTGGTTAAGGTAGATTATTATTTACAGTGTCATCAGTGAGGGAATTCTGCAGACTGTTGAGGGTTCAGCCTCTTGTTGAGTCGGTGAAACTCCGACGAAACAGTTTGTCACAGCCCCTCGTTTGTTGTCCTCTTCTCTCTCTCTGCCGACGGTTTACCGGGCAGTATCGTCACAAACAGAACTGCCCGGTAAACCGTCGGCAGAGAAAGAGAAGAGGACAACAAACGAGGGGCTGTGACAAACTGTTTCGTCGGAGTTTCACCGACTCATATATATATATATATATATATATATATGTGTGTGTGTGTGTTAAGGAGAAGAAAACAAAACATGAGAACTGTGAAATATCTTCAAAAAAATGCATTAACTAAAGACACGTTAAACTTGGTTTTGAAACTAATCAACTATATTTATACAAAAGGATGATTCAATTATTTGGTCTTGCTTTTAAAAGAGACAAACAAAATAATAATTGATTTAACATGAGAGTGACAATACATAAATTGAGCGGACTTGTACAAATATAGCAACAAATTACAAGTAACACTATAATACTTAGTCATTCACAAATAAATGATAAACGATTATAGTGGTGCTTAATGCAGTAACCATAAGCGTATAATCCTTTGTGGGTTTCAAGGTTGCGCACAACACACAAGTGTCGAATATGTGATGCCACGAAAAACTCTTCCTTCGCAACACAGAACAACGGAAGAAAACGTTGATAAACCACGACACTAACTTTGTCGTTGGAAAGTCTGAGGTAAGTGGTAACGATCGGATCGTGCTCACCTTGAAAGCGAACTCGTTGGCAAGACAAAAACCTTGAATCACGCTTGCAGACTAAACGAGCATTCACTTCGAATATATGCGTATATTCTTTTTCCTCGGGGATATAAAGCTAAGCGCTAAGTAATAAATAATCTACCCAATTCGGTTAAGTCTCAACTCGATCAAGGGTCAAACCCAAGTTTTGCATTTTACCAACCTATGTGATAAATAAGGTTTAGGGTCATAAGACAAAATTGGAAGCGATAAGGATCATGTAGAAATCAAAGAGAGTTAAATCTCATTGTCATAGGCGACGCGTGCCGCCTAGATTTAATATAGATTCAACAATTTCATACAAAATGGCAAAACCAAGCTCAAATATGCGTCTGCATAAACAAGGTTCAACCAATGCCCCGAGCCTGTCCTGATGTGGTCAATCCTTTTATCGTTTTGCCCTGTCACACATACCCCTTCCTAAACCATTCTCTGCAATTACATAACTCCATTCACCTTATTTGCATAACCATTCAAGGAAAAGTTGAAAGGGAAATACCCTTGAGAACGCGTTATTTGCCTACAGGGTCGAGACACTCAGATATGGGTATCAAGGAGGGTGAAGGTTGTGTCGCAAACCGCCCTGCTATCAATCGATAGCAGAATAAGAGATTACTCGACCTTTTGTCAATTGATAGCAGAATAGAAGAGAAGACTCCTTGACCTGCTTTGGGTAGTTTAATAACACTAACGCATCAAAGGTATCCTATGTCAACTGTTCAAACATTTATACCTTCCAAAATTAAACGAAGACCAATCGTCTCGCATGTTGAACTGCTAACGGTATCGGTCCTACTAATAGTTTGATATTTATACATGTTTGAGCAAGCACTCTGCTAAAGAAGTCAGTTCCTATAATTTTTATTGAATAATTTTAAGAATAAAGTTCAAACTGAAATTTCAAAGGCAGAGAATAATTCTAACTAATTCCCTGGTTTTCTAGGCTACCAGAGTTTCCCGAGATCACTTGCCCGACCGAACAAAAAAAAAAAAGAAAAAAAAAAAAGACTATATTGAAGTTTATTTTTTATTTTTTATTTGGTTGTAAATTTCGATGTGACCTTGAGGCAAAAGTTGTTCAGTTTATTGTTTTGCATAACGTAGTTTTTGTGCATTTTTTGTCGATTTTTTTTTTTTTTTTTTTTGATCCCACTTCGACCCTTGCACAACCAGGCTGCTCAGAAAAACAAGGTCCCCCGGGCGGCCCGGCTGGTAGCCTAGCTGGTTTGAGTAAAACAATTGACCTCATCTCCTTTGGAGAAGTGGACTCTGAAAAAAGTTTCCTGAGCCGAGCTATATGAAAAAATTACGACTCCAAATATAAGTTATATAACTAAGGAATAAACCAACCCTTTGATTTCAACAGAAATTTCGTTAACATTTTTCCCTAGGGAGTCGGAAATGGACTTCAAAAAATCTTATTGAATTCAAAGATCAAACTGATTTAATTTCAATGAACTCTATGAAACTTTGACTTACCTTTTGAATTCGATACATCTTCCCTAAGAAAGACAGTTGCCATAATGTTTTATGACTAACAAGCTAATGAAAACCTTACAAATACGCAAAGCAAGCAAAAAATGACAGTAACATGATTAAATTTATCCTAGTAACTACCTACTGATTGCTCAAACACTTGATGAGCATAAATACACGAACCTACTCAAACTAAATAGACAACTCGATAAACCCAAAGCAAAATGCAAAACAAACATACAAAGCAAAATACATTAACTAATTTCAACTTCACTTTAAACATGTTAAAAAACACTTTGTCTCATGTCTTGTATTTGAACTGTAAGTTTTTAAATGAACTTATTTTCAATTTAGTCATAGGCAAGTAATTGATCCAAAGAAACAGTCAACTTGAATTTTCTCCATAAAACAAGTCTAGTTTTTCAAAAAAACAAACATATAAAATAAACATGCAACCAAGTGGTCTATTATGAACTCAGTCCGATCCTCCAGAAAATAGTCAAAAAAACAAACACTTTGGCTAACCGCAATGACACACTCCCTAGGCTTCAAGAGAATATCAAATAAAACATGCAATTGGATTGCCCACAATGGACTTCGCCCAACCCTTCAGAAACCAAAAACACATACAACTAAACCACTGATCATCAGACACTGCTCAACCTTTCAGAAAACAGTCAAAGAAAAGCTTAACACACCCAAGGACCACTCACCATGAAATAGTATTTGGGTTTTCAAAAACTAAAATAAACATTTTCTAAGTTAGGCCATTAACCAATAAACATTACCTATCGTTTTAGAAACCAAAGGAATAGACAACTACGTCATCCAACATGAAAAATTGTCCATCCTTTTAGAAACCAAGAAACAAAGCATGTTGACTACTCGTCATGAGACATTGTTTAAGCCAGAGAACTCAGATCACCACATACAGTCATCAATATAAATTATTCCAAACATATTCTTTACAAGTATACTTAATTTACTCGATTTAGTTATAATCCTAAAAAAAAAAAAAAACGTACAGGTAATTAAACCAGACAATCGAAAATAAAAGGCAGTAAAAAAACAAGATTACAAGATTTTGACATGGTAGCATCGACCTACTTACAAGTTTCATGTCTCTAAGATTTCGCCTGAGTCTCAATAGAGCTTCTGCAATTGTTTGGGTTCCCAAGATCCCTTGTAGAACTTGTGCATACAGTCTAGTGAAGAAAGGATCCTGATAACTTCCTCCTCCCTAAGACCTCACAAAATATAATATCCAAAAGTAAGATAGGTAGAAGAGACTCTTCGACTCTCAAAGTATAAGAGTGATGCACTCAGTAAACTCACGACAGCCTCAAGGCCTTTAATATATTAAGCCGCACAAACGTAGCTACCAAGAAACTACCAACATAGTGTTCCCCCAATCAACCACATTCGTAGCAGAGGAAGATGAGGACAACCAGTCCAACCGGTAGCAACCAACGACTTTCACAGTACCAACAAACAGACCTTTCCTACTAACAATCATGCTTTGATCCTCAACCACAACATCAACGAAATGCCTTCACTGGCATGATGATATTGACTATGCAAACCTAGTTCTGAAGCGGAGCAACAATCACACTAATGGGTTTGTCATTCTTCAATGCAGTCCACTGTTCAATCCACAATAACTTTCAGTTTTCTCTAATTCATTCAGACCTAACCTGCTATCCTTTATTTCTTAATAACGACGATCATACCTAAGCCTTTGCTTTGCAGACCGCGGCCTCGAAAAAAAAAAAAAAAGTCAGGGAATGCACGTGGGCAGGAATCGATGATGAATGTGACCGTAAGAACAACTGTTGCGAACTCGAAGAAAATGACCACGAGTGATGCACAGGACGACAACAAACAAAATCCTAACGCGGCCACAAAGGAGATGACCATGATCGCTATACAACTCAACTATAATCATGGAGTAACTAAGTACGTCCTTGAGAAGCAGCGATCATTCTCATATCTAGCTTGGCAAGCAAGCAGGCATGCCGCATAGTAAGCGCAAAGTTTCGGGGAGACTTGTCGTAGAGAATGAGCCTTACCTTATCCTAGGCTAGGTGTATTTGACTCCCACCTTTTCTTGCCCACATCTCAGACCATAGCCTGAATGACAGAGCCCAGGTTCGCCTTGGAACGTGTATTATTTCCTATCGTCCGATCGAAACATCTCAGTGCCACACTTAGCCAGTCTAAACTCATAACGAAGAATGCGGGGGCGAAATACCCCCAATTTGATTTGACTCTTGGCTGGGTAAAAAAAAACGATTGAGGTCTGGCTATTATCCTCCCCTCACTATCCCCCTCCTTTCACCTCAATTACCTACTCCTTTCAACTCCTCCTTACTAACTCTCAGTCATACTTTACTTCATATTTAAGGTCGCGAGGTGACAAAACCTTCATGCAAATGACCTTGAGTCAGAAAATTGATTGCATAGCGGCCACAACAACGAAAGACGTGAATACAATCGTACAGAATAACGCGTGTGACCACTACTGCAAGCAATAGGGCCAAGACCATAAGCAATACAAATAACGAGCACTATCGCAGAACAAACGGGCTCAATCCAGACGAAGTCGAAGATGACCATGGTAAGGCACGAACACGATCATGAAAAAAACGACGGTCTCGATCTTGATTGCCAGTAGCGAAAACGATCGCAACTATAATCACCACCACAAACGAAGGTGACCCCGAATACAACGAACGATGCTTGTGACTGTTGATGTCGATGAGTGTGGCCGAGAGGCATCCTGATCTCAATCATGAGGTAGAAAATAAAAACCACCAAATTGGTGATCACGAAGAGGATTGACCATAACCTCGAAGACAAACAACACCTTGACGGACAACACTGCAACAGACAGCACCACAACAAGGAAGAATTAGATCCGCCTCAAACAAAGATCTAAGCTTTTGTAGAGAAGAACATACAACTCTTTGAGAATGTGTAACTGTCGCTTTAAATGAATGAATAGCGCAACACTGTAATGACGATTGAGCAACACTATAAAACTAAATCAAACAACACTGTGAGCAATAATGTTGAAAACCATAGTACTTACGAGCACCGAGGATGACAACAATTACGATCAAATAGACCCTCGCAACCACAAACCTAAAAGATGAATGCAATATGGAGAAGAAAACCGATTTTTTTTCTAATCTCGGATACTATTTAGAAATAAGTTTAAACTTAGTGTTGAGAGACGTTGGCTGAAATGCGGAATGAGGTTTTATTCTCCATTCACTTAAGCATAGCTTTTGAAACTTGTCTATGTTGTGTAATAAGCCCTCTTCGTTAAGTTTTTAGATCAAAGCCCGCCTACCGCTCTTCTCAGCAGCGTGCAGAAGAGGGTAGAACTTGCAATCGCACTTGTGATTGTCTAGCGTCATGAGATCCCCCTCAAGACGCGTGTCAACCGACACTTGAGTATCGAAAACGACCCTTAGAAGCACTAAGAACCGTATGATTGTGAATAAGAGACTAGGCGCAATTTACAATGAAGTTGCGTTCCTTGTGAGTGTATCACGTGGTTAAATTGGTCGTCCTAATCGACCAACGCAGAGCCACGCTTGGGAGATCATCCCTCGAAGAGTCGGTTTGCGCGAGGGTTCGATTAAGGCATTCAACCGTGCATACCCCTTATGCCAGTATTGTCACTGTGAACGTGACCGGCCGGACCGGGCTGGTCATTTGGCCCTACGCCTGTGAACGGGCAGACCACGAAAGAGTGGTGTTTTTTTTTTTTTTTGGGGGGGGGGGCGGACCCACCCAGCTATAGTCGCCTCAAGCCCCACAACATGATGACATTAAAAAGAAAAAAAAAACTTGAACTGACCTACAAAACAACAAACAAAAATGCTTATTTTGGCTGGTTGCATTTTGTTTGTCGTTTTTAATTAAAAAAAATATTATTCATGAGAAAAAATTGAATAATTGCACCAAGTCCCCGATTGACGAATATCGCAAGGTCAAGCACTGCCTTACTTACCTTCCTTGACCCTAGCTCTGCCTCTTGTTCTTCAATAAGCAAACTAACCCCGTCGTCCAATTCGCCCGGGTAAATAACCCTAAGGTACGACTTCTACTTCGCTTGTTCCAGTCGGGGAATGGGGCACCCCCTCCTTCCTTCAATTTTCGTTATCCACATCATCTCCGTTTTTGTTGTTGATATCAACTTGACAACCTTTTCTTCTTTCTTGTCTCCCTCGGTCCCCTCAACTGACTATGCGGCTTCAAAATATTCTGGTTGTTTCCACGTAGTGGAAATATGCCCTAATGCTGTGAATACAATGCGCATCGCGTCCGAAGTTGGCGAGACTCTCCCCATTGCCCGCCATACCTCCTATCTTTGACCTCTCCCTCTTTCGTCCGAGCTGACTTCTCTCTCCTCTTCCTTGCCCTCTCCTTCCAATAACGACAACAAAATTACCTGGTTCTTCTCTCTCTCTCTCTGATACCTTGTGCCATCAGCCATCGCCATGAGTTTTGCCCTGGAGCAGACAATATCCGTTCGACTCCTTCAGCCTCGACCATCCGTACAATTTCGTCAGGTACTTCATCCTCGGCTTAATCTGGATCTGCTATAGTTTGTGTAGTTGTTCTGCACGTAAGCAAGATACGAGGCAGTAGAGGTGGCGGTCTCTACATCTGGTGGTGCAATGGTGATACTGATAGAAGCGTCGGCCTTCTTGCGTCACTCAAGACTGAGGCAGAGTGATGTTATGGTAATCGTAACCTACAACGGAGACGTTTGCTCTATCTCCACGCCTCAACGATTGCAGGTGACACAAGCGTTGTACAAGTGGGGACGAGAGCTAGTGGCAGATTGGCGCCAACGATTGGCATAGTCAGGCGATCGAGTGGTGGGAATAGAGTGCATTGACACCTTTTCACTGTGTCCCCAACCCTACAGACCCTCCGGCAGCGGTGCTTCCTATTCTCTGTCCTTTTCATCCTCCTCGCCGATGAATCCTCTTTCTACCTTCTCCCTTTTCTCTAATCTTCCTATGTTGTGGTCCTCTAGGGCTGATCCTTTGCTCTCTCTTGAGATTCGTCCTATTCGAACTCCTCCTTATCGATCGCCACATTTCAATCGGAGTTTACTCAATAGCCTTGTGGTGGTCAGCTGTTGTATGCTTTCGGTGGTGGTGCATCGGTGATCGTCAGAGAGAAGTGATTCTCCCAGGCGAGATTACTCTTCTGCTCATTCAAGCCTGGCAAACAGGGAGGTCCCGGTTACTCGTCAGACTCCTCTTTGGGAAAGTAGAAGAATGGGGGAGGGCGAGCGTTGTGAAGGAAATGCTTGTGTTTCTGGCGCAGATTGTCGACGATGTTCCTCTCAATATCATCACATTCAATTCAAGCAATCCGGAGTAGAAGGCGCCAATAACCTTGGAACGAATGTTGACCCCTACCGGCTCCGTCATCACGAGGAATCTTCCCAAAAGAGTCACTCGCCGCCATAATGGTACAAAATCCTCTCGTCGTCGTTATCGATCCCGCTCACCCTCTCCCACCTCAGCAGCCCCCTCTGCGGTTCGTCCTCGTTCTTCTCCCCGCTCGAGTGTTCCGTCCATGTCCTTTCTTCCGGCACCCTCTTGATTTTCTTTTTTTCTCTGCCCTCCTTCACATCGAATTTCCCCCTGATTACCACATCTTCGCTAACAAACTTTAATACCAACATTACTCAACCCGCCTCATGTGTGAAGTCCATCTCAACCCCTCCTGTGGATCAGTCCCTTCCTTTTTCCTCAATATCCTCCTTTTTAGTGTCGCCTGAAGGCAATATAACCATATGAAGTTATCTTGCATTGTCTCGGGAATCTTTCCCCCAGCCGATGATTATGAATCCATGTGTGACAATACTCTGCGCACCATCCCCACCCTTTACACGAAATACCTTGTTGCCCTCCCATGGCCCAATCATCGTTTTCCCCCTCGTTCATTGTATTTGTATGATCTTCATGACATAGCGGGCAATCATTTCCCTCCACTCCCACCTCACCGGCCACCTCTGCTACCTTCTCCCCTCCTAGTCGAATACAATCGGGAGGACCATGTGTGAGCAAGTAAAAAAAAAAAAAATAATCCTTGAGGTTTGTCGAGATCATAATTGTGTCACCTGGAAGATAATCAAATACTCAAAATCTCGACCCGTGCAGATCTTTATCTTTTTCGATCACATGTATTTTTCTCTGCTTGTTGATACGAGAAATCGACATAATCTTTCCTTGTCTAAATCTCCCTCCTCCTCTGTTTCATGCAACGAAGGCTGCTACATGCAATCAGGAGCTCGCATAATTTTGGAACCCCCTGAACGTCACACATGTGACGTGTGAGCCTACGTCCCTGAACAAACTCCTGAGTGCCCCTTTTTAACCCCTCCCCCGCCTCTTCTCCTCCTCCTAGTTTCTTTCGTTTTTTTTTTTTTTTTTTTTTTTTTTTTTTTTTTTTTTTTTTTTTTTTTTTTAAATAACCAACTGTCGAGAAAGGATATATAGGTCCAATGGCCGCCAGAGCCCATCAACTTTGAAGTGTTTCTGTATTCCAGGATATTCAAACTTTTGCTTCGTTTCCTTGTGAATTTTAAGTAGGAACTACACGTACCTTAGTAGGCGCACTGAAATTCTATCCGACAGTTGGAAATTTCCTAAATTTATTAGAACGCTTTTTGGTGACGTGTTTTTTTTTGTCTAATTGTTTGGAATTCATCCCAGAGAGCCCGTGAATCTTCTGGAGAAATAAGAATCGACGTGTGAATTCATGCATTTTCTTTTTTGCGCTTGAAATTTGTATTTGATTTTTTTTCCAATCTTGAATTAGTTTTAGGAATTAGGCACATCCTTAGTCAGGCAAGGCATAACTGTTTTGGTGCCTTTTTGGTTTGCGTCAGTGCTATGTATACAAGCTTCGCCCGTCTTCGACTGCACCTTGAACCATCTCTCGTTCTTCCTTCTTCATATTTTATTTCTCTACCCGTAATTGTTTTCCTTCCCGTCCATTCACTTTTTTTCCTCTTCTTGTTTCGACTGAATCTTGGTCGTGCTTCATGCCTGTGAAACCCCGTGTTGCTTGAGCGTACGGTCGACGCTCAAGTTTTTTAGCGCCGTTGAATCCCGCACTCAAAGCATCTTGAGCGGGGTTTGAGATCTACAAGTAAAAAATATGAAAAAAAAACAAATAAAGAAAATGTGTTGTAGGTCATTTTGAGATCTACAACCCCATATTTTATATTTTGTTTTTTGAAGTTTCTCTATATTAAAAAAAAAATCAAAAACCTACAAATAAAAATAAAAATTGAAATGAGTGGGTTTTTCTTGTTTTTCATAGAGATTTTTTCGAGGACCCTGACGATCCCCCAAGCCTTCGAGAAATCTGGCAGTAGCGCGTAAGCAAACTCTGATCTTCTCACGACTACTATTTGATTGGCTGTGAAGTGACTCTCTTAGATCGATATGGCTCTCCCACGACGATCCTCCCTCCCGCTCTTTCTCTCCCATCCGTCTACCCCTTCTCTTCTCCTCCTATCTATCCCACCTCCTTCCCACAACTATAAAACCTGCGAGCGCATATGAAAAGCGCTCTAAAAAATCCATCAGCCAGCAGCACGGTAGTAGTGGCTAGATGAAGTGATGATCAACGGGTCAGAAAGTCCTGACGAGTCGACTACGATCATACAAGGCTGTGCGCGGTGTCGGGGCAAATACCCTAACAAAGGTATTTGCCGGGGGTTTTCAACGTCGGACGCTGTCCGACTTTTTCGCTTAATTGAAAGACTTGATGAGACTGATGTTTGTCAAAAGTTTATTCAGACCAACCCTATAATTGAGATACCTAAAACCTGACATCGTTGACATATGACGTCAGTGGCGTTCGATCGAAACAACGGGAGTCAGCGGTACGACTTGTCGTCCGCGGTTCCCTATAAGGCCGCAATTGTGCGCGGTCATGGAAAGACTAAAGCTAGACCTAATCTACAGCCGCGCGATTCAGAGCCCAAGAAGGCTAAAAAGAAGGATGCACCAGATATAGAGCCGCATCGCAGAGGGAATAGGTAGAAGGGGTCTTATTTCCTGAACCGTGAGGTTTGCTCCGAGAGAAGAGGCAATGCCGTATCCGCATCCTAAAAAGGCTAGCCGCGGCGCCATCAGGGTGAGTCACCCAATGAATGGACGGCAGCGTGAGTACGGCGGGACCAGGAGGTCGTCGTGTCGACAACGGCTCAACTGACTTTGAAAAGGGAGGTCGACGAGGCCTGCCTATGGTCAAGGTTAGGTAGCCTGCTGGGCTTCTACCCTTCATATAGAAAGGTAACAGGCTTAGCTTTCGTAAAAAGGAGCTAGCCCAGTAGGTTACCGTGCAAAATTTTCACTCAGCAGATGCTGGGATCGAGCCGGCGATGAGCAGTTTGGGCTAGCTCCTTTTCTTTTGGAGCTGCCCACTGCACCAGCATGCAGCGCGGTCATTCTCGGCCACGAAATCATCAAATCTCACAGCCGGGAACGGCCGCGTGGCTGCAGCATGACCCCTGCGCAAGGATGACACCATAAATCGAGAAATGGTCCAAAATTCCGGTAGGGATTTGAACCCGGGTCTGTACCTCGATATGCCATAGCAGGTCACGATGGGACGTGACCATTGAGGGGAAAACAACCAAAAGAACAGTCTTTGCAGACTGTGTGGGAGCACAAAGGCTCCCACTTCGTTTTGGACGGATGACTGTGGTCGCAGATCTTGAGATCTTGCAGCCCACAGTTCACACGCGGAAAGCAAGAGGGGGTTTGAGGAGTTGAATGGAGAGTGAGAGAGAGAGAGAAATGGGAGGATGGGGAGAGGAGGATCTGCTCCTCCCGACCTGCCAGCTGCCTCCCCGTTGT
>BFEA01000317.1:729740-745249 GCA_003427395.1 Chara braunii | reverse complement strand
TTGTGCAAGCGGGATGTGTTGGGGTTGGGATTCCATGTCCCCTGCGACAGGCGGGAATCGTGGAGGTAGATTCAGGCCATTAGTTGGTTGTGCCCGAGGACAGTGGGTGCCCAGGGGGGGGACCATCATGGGAGCTCCCTCCACCGGTCGGCGAAAGGCGGATCGCGGTCGGCATTTCCACCTGTGAGTATCCTGCCACCAAGGTTTCCATTGTAGGTGTGGGTGTTGCCTACCTCTGCAATCTGCCTACCTGAATCTAGCCAAGTGTGTTGAAAGATGGTTAGCTGCTCGTCCCTTTGTGTCCGGTCTGTTATTATCGCCAAGGAGTCATTTAGTTGCAGCCAGGCTTTTAGGATGTTATCTGTATTGTATCTACTATATGTTGTCTTGCCTGGAGGTAGCCAAAGGTGCGTTCTTTCCTTTCGTGGGAACACCGGGCACGCCAGGTTGTCATGAGCACCTCCAACCTAGTGTATTTGAAGAGGTTGAGGTGGAATAGTGACCACGTCGTCGGCATCTTCTTCACTAGTCCCAGCAGGAGCAGTGTCAGATCCCAGGGGAGCTCGTTAAAGGTGAGGCAGTGCCAGGCTGCTCCACCTTTACCAATTTGTTGGGTCATTGGGCAATAAAGGAAACAATGCTCTGGGTTTGCTATCTGCTGCTAGGAAGAAGAGCCACAACAGGAGTAGATGGGTGAGAGTATCCCTCTCTGTTCCAATTGTGACCTTGACACTACCCAGTCCGGTGTGGGCAGACATCGGTAAACGATTTGCCACTGTAGGGCCCGTTGCGCCGCTTGCATCAGGCGGGCCAACTGAACCCCTGTAGGTGCAGCCACCCGTGTTTGATGATGTATGTAGTGTCTGTTGTAGTGTGATTTTTTCTGTATTAGTCCTAAGCAGTGTATTTCCAAAAGGGAAGGGGTGTGCCCCCTTTCCATCACCACTCCTCCGGATCAAAGGGGAGTTGGCAGATTGGGGTTAAGGGCTGGTAGGCCCACCATCCATCTGCATCATCCCCTACCACTCTGATTCTGATTAGGCCGGCCCAAGCAGTTTGTGTGTCCAGGTCCTGGTTCCTGGACAATCTGGATAATCATACCCCAGGCATGACCGGGTCGTATACCTCTAGCTGCACTCGCTCTGCTATTCGGTTTCCCACTTTATACACTGTTATGGGGAGGCGGTCCGAGGTTGTTGCTATGACCCAGTCCCCTTCTCTTATGCACAGGCCATATTTGAGAGCTTGTACCCAAGATAGGGATATGGCCTTTTGCAGCTGTCTCAGTTTATCGTCCTGGTTCCGAATGTTGTTTAGTTGGTGGCAAAGTTGTGCTGCTGATTTCCAGGTACTTTTTCTGACGTCCCACAGGTCCCCAATCGTGAATATTCCTTTTTTGACCCATGACAGCCAATGAGAGTCCTGCTTCATTGACATGGGTTGTTGTTGTTGGTTGCAGATTGCCGGATTCCGAAAGCATGGTTGTCCCTAAACTCCATGCCATCTTCATGGGGGCGGGCTCTTGTAGGGGTCAATGTCTCTCCAGAGCTTCATGAGAGTTGTCCATAGGGGGCCATTGGCCAGACCAGCCTTCGTTGTTGTTTCTTGGGAGTCCAAGTCTCTTGTCCTTACAATTGTTGGGATGGACCAAGAGGGATTTGTGAGCCATCTCAGGGGGTCAAGCGGTTCGTTGTTGTTGCTCGGGGCTTGTGGGGCGAGGTTAGCTAGGCACCGGTCCCAACAATTGGCCAGATCAGCCTTCGTTGTTGTTGCTCGGGGCTTGTGGGGCGAGGTTAGCTAGCTAGGTATGAGCCTGAACCCCTGTCCCATAGCTCAACAGCGACCAACATCACGTGGACTCCCAAGCAACAACAACGAAGGCTGATCTGGCCAATTGTTGGGACCGGTGCCTACAAAAAATGAACTTATAACAAGGTGGTGACTCCCTGCCCCATGAGTCCACCAAATCTTCCTTCTAGCTGCACTGCGCAAATATAGTTCATGCGATCGTGATGGAGGAGCGACCATAAGTGCAACCCGAATTCTTTGGGGAATGCATCTAGTCCTGGTGTTTTTTTATCCTCCATTGTTGTCAAAACTTTGAGAACTGGGGCCTCAAGTGCTTCTTTTTGTTGTTGGGACAGGATGAACGACATATGTTGTAGCATCGTACCTCTTGCATTCTCCAGTGTCTCCCCTTCTCATTGTGTACTTTTTAAAGTGAAGAGTTTTCGACCATGTTGATTGGAACTTCCTTGACATGTGCCTGGTTAAAATGAAATTTGGTCCGTTTTTTTATCGATGGGTGAACTTGTTGCACATATCTACATCGACCAACATATTGTTAAATGACCATCTCTCGTCTCTGATTTGCCTTCAAAGATTAGTGCGACAAGGAGATCCCATCGCACCATTGCTGTTTGTGATTGTCATGGAGGCCCTTGCATCGATGATTAGAGCGCATCCTCGTATCAGCCAAGTGCCAATCCTAGACATACCGCACCACCTCATACCAGTGACATCACTCTTTGCGGACGATCTCACCGTAATAATACGAGCAGACCCGGACAATGTTCAAGCTCTCACCCAAGTTATTCACCTTTTCTCGCTTGCGACCGACATGAAAGTTAACTAGGGTTCAAAGACTGAGGGTTGGTGGCTCCATCCTCAAGGACAACCACCCCCATCTGAGTCGAGTGTAGCATGGACTCGCAAAGAAGAAGCCATAAGGATTCTATGAGTGAGGTTGACTGCCATGGGTCCTCCTCCAGACCATGGGGACATGCTGGTTAACATGGCCCTGGACGATTGGCCAACTGGGAGGGCCTGCACACATCACTGGTGGGGCGCGCCTTAGCAATCAATAGTGTGGTCTTGGCGACCATCTGGTATAAATTGGTAGTAAGGTCATTGACCAAACAACAACACGCAAGACTAAAGAAAGCCCTTACGACGTACCTATGGAAAAACAGCGCTAAGACTCAGGGTTGCGTCAACAGAGTGAATTGGGACTTCCTCACACAACCCAAATCCAAAGGGGGTCTGGGAATATTGGATCCTGAAAATGAGACTGAGACACTTATTTTGAAAGTTCTCGTCCATCTCCTTATTGGAAATAGCATTCCCTGGAAGTCGTTTGCCTGCTTGCAAATCTCCTACCTTGCTCCACAAAACGATATATCTGGAAAGATCCACCAGTTCCAATGACTGACAAACAACCACTGGACCATCCCCTCGTCCCCAAAACAAGCACACCTTGCATACCCAGCTGACCCGGCACACGCTACAAAGTTGGACATAACGTAATCAGACTTTGGAGACGACGGGGTCCCCAACAAAAACATCCCCCGAAAAGGTG
This sequence comes from Chara braunii, assembly GCA_003427395.1. Taxonomy (NCBI): domain Eukaryota; kingdom Viridiplantae; phylum Streptophyta; class Charophyceae; order Charales; family Characeae; genus Chara; species Chara braunii. The sequence continues at coordinate 741,891 of BFEA01000317.1, read as the reverse complement.
GCACGATATATGGAGGCAACCCCTCTTTGGCAACCCGCATATTTTACAAGAATCAGGTCAACCCTTCCTTCTGACAATGAACTCCTCTTGGCCCATTTGGGCCAAGAAGGGTGTTTTCACGGTCGGAGACCTATGAGATGCATTGAGAAGGGAATGGGCAACCCCTGGTCAGTTGCAACAGAAACTTTAACATGTTAAAAATGTAGAGGAAAAGGTAGGCCTGCTAAAAGAGGCTCTTCCAATCGCGAAGAGGCTCACCCTGCAGGAGGGACCGACAGTCCGACGTGATGACTGAGTGGTCAGATATTCGGACGCACCTGTCCATCTAATCATATTCAAGGTCAAGGAGAACAATCACGGGACTTGTGAACTGGAAGCTTATGAACCCCATCTGCCTAGGGCTAGATTCACAAAATTGTTAAAAAATGACAATTTGGGCACATCATGTGTATGGGGGGGCAGGTGAGAGTGGTGGGGGACCAAAAAAATGGTTACTAACTTACTACGCATACGAAACCACCACACCTATGGCCAAGCTTCCATTTGACCCAACAGAATGGGAATGGTCAGACTCAATACCGATGCACATATGGAACTACACAATGAAAGGGGGATACATAAAAACACGTCAAAGCCGGCTGATCAGCCAAACGGTAGCGAAAAGATGGGCTCGTGACTCACCGCTAGAGCTTAAACTATGTGAAGATCATGCCCACAAACCATAGGTCTCTACAGTGGCAGATCTTGGATCGCTGCCTCCCCACACCCGATTGGCTCGTATCTAGGACTAACCTGGAACAACAAGGAAATTGTCCCCCATCTGCACATATTGTGTAAGCACCCACACGCCGGCCAGAGCAACCCTCGAACACTGCTTACAGGCGTGCCCGATAGTCACCCAATTATGGCAATGGTGAGATGCGGTCTTTCACTCCCTCACTGGGTATCACATCCCTTGGGACCTAGGCCTCCTGCTACTGCGCGAGAACTGTCATTTAATGGCACATTGGTCCCCGTTCGCAAGCAGCCTCTTTTCATATACAAGTCTACATATCCTTATGTTGGCTTGGAGAGCCAGATGCTCATTTGAAAGAAAGGACCACCAATTTGGTCTGCTGCAGACGCAAAAAGCGGTCGAAGAGCAAATTAGGACAAAAACCCAGGAAGCATGGAAAAGCATGCGTTGTGAATTCTCTGAGGAGAAAGACCCTCCCATCAAGGAGGTCATTCGAGACTCCTATATGCAGATTTGGGAGGACCCTAACAAACTATTTTCGGAACTTGACACCAATCTGGATATTACATGGAAACCATGGAGGAGAACGAAACCCTATTGGCAGAGGAAACCTTTTAGTGACTTCCAGGTCCTATACCTCCAACCCAACTTCATCCTCCTCCCAAGTTCTGACCCGCCTGCCCAACCACCCCCCCTCCCCTCGCTCCCTCCGACAAACCCGATGCACCAAGCACACTCTCCCCCTCCCCCTTCACAGCTGCCCCACTGCCCTCCCCTACTCGCCCCACTGCCCACCTCTGCTCTCCAGGCTGCTAGATGATAGGGGACTGAATGACAGCAACAGGCACCAACGACGATGAAGACACCAACACTGAGACATGACACTGTTGCTGCGGACTTCAAGGATCAATAACGGTGGCAAGCACGGGTTCTGCATGACTTTTGCACGGGTTCTGAAAGGTACAAGGTTTAAGGGGTTTAAATATTTAAAGATTGCTAATGGAATAGTTGTACTATGTGGTGGAGGAGGTCGGCTCGTCGGGAGATGAGGAAGAGTAGGGGGTTGCCAGGCATAGCAGGCAGGAAGCTAATTGTTCTCAGAATTGTTTAGATTTTTTGACTGGTCTGTTACTTTCTTCTTTCTCTTCGAACTATGGGGTGGAGGAGGTGGACTCGTCGAAGGGAGATGGAAAGTTGAAGTCCATCTTTAACCATTAGGGGATCTGGTGAGGTTGATTGTCTACTGTTTTTTGTCTTCCGAACTATGTGGTGGAGGAGGTCGGCTTGTCGGGAGATGAGGAAGAGTAGGGGGTTGTTAGGAATAACAGGCAGGAAAGGTTTACTATATTTTTCTAGTAGTTCCTTGTCTCATTCTTAGGGAATTTTTTGATGAAGTTTTTTGAATATACTCGTGATGGGACGATGGGCCCGGTTCCCAGTTTGTGCCAATTAGGGAAGATATGGTTGTATCTATGGGACGCTGGACCTGGCTTCCAGCAGGTGTTGCTCCCCACCAATTGATGGAGCTTGTTTTGGAAAAAAAAAAAAAAAGGTATCAATGAATAATGGGGGGATGCAAGAGACCAACACAGAGAAAAGACACTGTTGCCGCGGACTCCAAGGATCAATAATGGTGGCAAGCACGGGTTCTGCAAGGCTTCTGCAGGAGTTCTGAAAGAGCACAAGGTTTAAGGGGTTTAAAAATTTAAAGATTTCTAATGGAATAGTTGTGGTATCAATGAATAATGGGAGGATGCTGAATACGCTCCAAAAAAGTGATGGGGAATGTCGACAACTCCATTCGACAGTAGAGTCAAGGCATTGTCCATCAGCGCAATAGCAAATGGCAGGTTGGTAACAACTACACACGTCTTCATGTACTGCATTGGCTTGGGGGAACAGCATTAGCAAATGGCAGGTTGGTAACAACTACACACGTCTCACTGTACTGCATTGCCTTGGGGGAACAAGGAAACAGGGTATTTGGTTGACTCAGAAGGATAAGTTGAGGTCTCAGGGGTGGTGTAGGTTGTTTTGCCAGGGTAGGCTAAATGATTAAACATAGCAATACAGGGGGGTTGCTGAAATGGGGCTGGGATAATAGATAATGGGTGCTTTTAAAAAGGGTAGGGTGACACTAGCAGCTCCATGGGATATAGGTGCCCCGTGATGATTCAATAATAACCACAGCCCCATTAATCAACAAACACCATTTTTTGTGCTACCTGATGTATCAATGGGACGTTGGACCCGGTTTCCAGTAGGTGTCGCTCCCCACCAATAGATGGCGCAGCCAGACAGATAAGCCCTTAATTCTGACGGTTCTCTTACCACCGTCGGGATAGAGGGATATCGCAAGGGTTTTTCAAAAAAAAAAAAAAAAAAAAAAAGTTTTCGATAGTATTGTGTTGCGTAGTCCGCAATCATTCGTGGATCGAAAGGATGGTGTAATGGTGTAATGTCGGTACCAGGTTTTGCCGAACCTTTTTTGTTTGTTTGTTTTTTTGTTTTTGTTTTTTTTAACGGGCCCAATGCCCAAGGCTGATGTTATCAATAAGAAGATTGAGGCCGGGGTCCTCACAGTCTACCCGAAGTGGCCGAACTGAACATGCTAAGAACCGGGCTGAGCGTCCCTCATATGATGATGATGATGCAGATGATGACAATGAACTTCTATTGACTCTATGAAAACTATGAGATAATAATACCAATGATGATGATGATGATGATTAGTATGTAAAAATTATAGAAGACTGCTATATTAGCAATTTTGGCCTCCTAATCCAAGAACAACTCCTCGCCCGCCCTGTACCAGGACATTACATCTTAGAGACAATGTCATTCTAACCAACGTCAACCATAGCTGACATGTTCTCGCCACCTAGACTACCCCTGGACCCATAGGTTGTCTAGGCAGCCCCCCCCATTTCGCCTTTGGATTGCCTTCCTCCCTCAGCAAAACCCCTGATCTCTCTACAAGGCCTCACACCTCTGCCATTTGCAGGTTACAGGGCAAAGCCCCAGCTCCGGCCAGCATTGTAACAGTTTTGACATCGACGAACCAGGGGCACAGAACAAAGCAACTCTGCACATATCAGTCCAGATTCGACCATCTCTTAAATCCTATATCCCGAATGAGGAAGAAGACTAAATGTCGCTAAGCATTACAGAACATTAGAAAACTTGATATAACTTTTTTTTTTTTTCTTAACTGCTGATTCTACAAAGATTGTGAGATAATGATACTAATGATGATGATGCTAAAGATGATGGAGATTAGTAAATCAGTTGATGATGACAAAGATTATGACTACATCCGCAACTCGCACCCTCACAATCAAATGAGCAACTCTTAGCTTTCCCCTAAACCAGACTCAACACTCCAAAGATAAAATTAACCTGCCCAATACATGCCATCGTTGTCGTGTTCTCACTACCAAAACTATACCCGGCCTCAAAGGTTCTCTTGGTAGTACCTCCTAGTTTGGCACTGGATTGCCTTCCTCCCTCGACAAATCCCCAGATCTCTCTACCAGGCCTCACGCTCCTGCTACAAAATAGGTCACAGGGCAAACACCCCAGCACCGACCACCGTCGTTCTGACATCAGCAAACCAAGAGCTCATAACACCACTACTCTAGCAAACACCAGCCAGGATTCAGCTATCCCTGAAATCTTGTTATCCATAATGGAAAAAAATAAATGTCACCTAGGGAGTGTCACAACCAACTAAGGTGGACATAGTGTAATTAGCCTAATTAGGGATGTACTACCCTTGTCCTGGTTCTTTAAAGACAACTGTCTGTATCTAAGACACTTGTGCAGTACTAAAATAGTTAGTGCTTAGAAAATTCCTCCCCCCCTCCTCCTTTCCACCCTGTCCCTTCGCTGCCTCCGCCGACAAAAAGTGTTGAAATTAGAAGACCTTCCCCGCCAGCCCCAACTTGGAACAGTCCCGTTCTCACACCCTACAACCCAGAGAAATTAAGTTCCCACCCAAAGTATTCCTTTGCCTGCCCCATACCCTAATCTGCCTCCGCTTAGGTTTGATGTTCGCCCTCACATCTACCCCAGCCCCAGTGTAGGGTATCCCCCACATTCTGCTCATACCCGCTCCCGAGCATCACTACCCTCCTTGTGAAGCTCGTGTAGAGCATAGCTCACCCCCTCCAAGAAACCCCCATACAAATTTTGAAAGAAACATTGATACACACGAAAGAAGAACAAAGAAAAAACATACGGAATTTAGAAGTCCATTTTTTGAAAAGAGGTTGAAATGAATTTCAATTACTGGGGAAAACTTATGGGAGATTCCAAAAGAATATGAGATGTGACATGTGTGTAATTAACTAAGTTGATGGATAACAGGAAATATTAATAATATAATAATTTAATAAATTAATTATTTCAAAATTTTAGGTATGAAAAATACCGTTGCAGCTAATTATCGTGAAATCCAGTATATGATGAAAAGAATAGTCAAGAATATTTCGAGATTCTAGTTAGGATATTAATTAACAAAGATAAAAGTCAAAAAAAAATTGAGGTAGTAATTAAAGATGATACTTATAAGGAAGACTGAATTTGTAATTTGAGTAAAGATTGATCAGATGGAATATAGTACCTAATAAGAACTGGTAGATGAAAATAAAAGTGAGGAAAAAGACTCTGAGAAAATCAACAGCTTATGACACAGTAAGCTACATGAGTTCCCTCCCCCCCCTCCCCTCTCCCTCATTCTCTCCTTATCCTCCTGAGCTCCCTATTACCCCTAGTCACACTCTCATGATCTCCCTCTTTTACTTTCTTCCTCTTGTGCACCCCCTGCTTCCTCCACTCTTTCCCCCCCGCCACTTCAGACATTGGTGTCCCGCTTACTTCGTTCCCTCTCGGAAGCAACGCAGAGCATCCCGAAAAGCAAAGTAGTACTCAGATCTCCCAAAAACGAAGCAGCAGCATAACCCCCAACACTGAAGCAACAAACCCGCGAGAGCAGAGAAAAAGCATCAACACAAGAGAAAAATAAGAAAGGGCAAAAATAATAGAAAGGAGGAGGATAAGGATAAGGAGGGGAATAAGATAGGTAGAAAAAGAAAAGAAAAGAGAAGAAAGAAAGAATGGGACATGGTGGAACAATTATCCTCTCCACCCCTCCCAATCACACTTGCCGTATGATGATGATGATGATGATGATGATGATGACGATGAGGATGATGATGATAATGATGATGATGATGATGATGATGACGATGCTACTGTTGCTAATGATGGCGATAATTTGGGTTGTCACTAACGATTTTGATGATGACAATGAATATGTTGATGAAAATGAAGATGAGCCATGTTGATCATCACCAATGATGAAAATAAGAAGACTACGCTGGCGAGCCGAAGAAGAAAGTCACCAAGTCGATGCAGCTTCCTCTCGCAGGGACCGTCGCAACGCTCGTAGAGTCCGCACTCAATATCTTTTGTCGATCATCCTCCCACTCCCCGTGATAACACTCTTCTCTTCTCCCCTCGCGGCAAGCCNATCTCCCAAAAACGAAGCAGCAGCATAACCTCCAACACTAAAGCAACAAACCGGCGAGAGCAGAGAAAAAGCATCAGCACAAGAGAAAAAGAAGAAAGGGCAAGAAGAATAGAAAGGAGGAGGATAACGATAAGAAGAAGGGGAGTGAGATAGGTAGAAGAAGAAAAGGAAAGAGAAGAAAGAAAGGACGGGACGTGGTGGAACAATTATCCTCCCCACCCCTCCCAATCACACTTGTTGTATGATGATGATGATAATGATTATGATGATTATTATGAAGATGATGATGATGACGATGTTACTGCTACTGCTGATAACGATAATTAGGGTTGTCACTAACGATTTTGATGATGACAATGAATATTCCGATGAAAATGAAGATGAAAATGAAGATGAAAATGAAGACGAAAATGAAGATGAGCCCTGTTGATCATCACCAATGATGAAAAGAAGAAGACTACGCTGGCGAGCCGAAGAAGGAAGTCCCCAAGTCGAAGCAGCTTCCTCTTGCAGAGACCATCGCAACGCTCGTAGAGTCCGCACTCAATATCTTTTGTCGATCATCCTCCCACTCCCCGTGATAACACTCTTCTCTTCTCCCCTCGCGGCAAGCCGACCTCCCTCCACTATAACCCATAAGTAAAAGAGCGAGAGTGATTCGTCAAGGAACTTTTATCTTCAAAAAAGACAGCAAGGTTTCATCCATTCGACATACTAGCCTGTAGTATCGCCCAAATGAAGCGCGAAGCAGCGAGATGGCACAATGTGCTTTCAAGGGACAGGAAATATCAAGTGACGTTATTATTCCACGTTCTCGCATTGTAATCCCCCCAAAAAATCTTTGCAACTAGCCAACACCCGCCCCAGGTATAGAAGACGACGACGCCAAGTCAGCGCTAACGTGGCGGCCAGTAAACAAGTGACTGCCATGGCCGCTCTCCAGCCAGCAGCGCACAAGTGCACGCCCAGTAGCGCTTGCCCGACCACCAGCAACGTCTGCAAACTTTGGTTGAAGCCCGCTCCCATGTTGCCAGTAGCACGCGCTTGCCCCACAATGCACGCCCACCCGTTCTGCCAAGTGCACTCGCTGCGCATTCCCTCACTCCTTGCCAGCGCACCCACCAGCAGCGTCCACGCGGCCCCCCGGAAGTGCGCGCCCACACCAGCAGCAACGCCCGCATTCGCAGTGCCCCCATCTCCCTTTCCATGGCGTCGGTGTTAGCGCTATCACGCGCCAAATTTTTCCAGGCCAGGTTTTTGGCCTTTTGGAAGAATGTCTTGGCCCTGGTACCGTCGGTGTCCGCCCTTTTGATTCCGGCCTGTATTCTCCAGGCTTCAGAGCGTCTGTCTAAGTATGCTTAGAGGTGATCCCTCGCCTCTTGGAGTTGGGTGAATGTGGAAAATTTGAGGGGACGTTCCAACATTCTTTGATCCATTTGTTGTAGTGTGTCCAACAGTGTATCAAGCATTGCTTTTCTCTGCCTTGCCTGTAAGACCGATCATTTTTTGATCCGTTCTCTTAGTTCGGCAATACATGCATTAAACCAGTTTACTAATGGTGGGATGCTTTGTTTTTGTGTGGACAAGTGAGACCAAAACTCCTGGACCAGTGTCTGTAGTTCCCATAATTTGAGGAGTGATATATTGAATTTACAGAAACTCGGACCTCTTGATAGGTGTTGGTGGAAGGAGAGGCCCAGGACAATGGCCCGGTGGTCAAAGGACCTATAATGACTTATGGCTTGGATTTCTTCCACTGTCGCTAGGCCCGTGAGAACTTGGGAAACTAGAAAGTAGTCAATGCGGGAGTTGGATACGCCCGCCTCCCCCCTTGCGCAGGAATTCCCCAACCCTTTCTCATCCCCCAACAACTCCATCGTTCCTATATCATGGTATGGTCGAAATGAGTCACAAGAAGAGGCGGGCAGAGAAGGCTAGGTAATAGACCAATATATGGCGCCCCTCAACAGGGTGAAGAGATATTTTCCCCTCTGCTAACATTATTTTTCATCGGCCAAAGGGATGCTGGACCCGCTTTCAAGCAAGCTCAACACTTGATATCTGTAACAGGGACGCAGGACCCGCTTTCCAGCAGGTGCAACTCCCCACCAATAAAAGGGCGACCTGATCAGATGATGGCCCAGGTAGGTGGGCATGCTCATATCACCCTGCCTATCAGAGTTTGCGAGGTCAATTCTTCCGGGGGAAAAAAAACAAAAAAGTCGGGAAAGCCAAAAGGGGGGCGGATTTGTACTGCCGGGTCCAGGTCTCTCCAGCTATTGAATACTAACCTGAAGTCCCTTTGTACCTCCTTTTTTTCTCCATTGGCTGTCTCCTGTCTAGCCTCCTCAGTGTTTCATTCCCTAACCACTCTTTGCTAAAGGTTGTTACTGCCTTCTGAATTTCTTTAGGATCATTTAAAAAGGCCAGCTTTTACATCACGGCCTGCCATCTCATTTTGAACTCCGATTGTGTGTGTGACTTTTTATGTTCAGTCGTTTCCTGTCCCTCTACTTTTACCTTACTATGGCCAAAATACATCTTTTCCGCCAGAGAGTCCACAGGATTGCCCACGTACCCAACTGGAACATATTGTTTTTGAAGTCGTCCTCCAGGCCTTGGGGCCAGTAGCTTGTTAGTATGTTGGCCAAGATGTGTTCTATCATCTATGGTCTTCGGGATCTTCCTGTTGGGGAAGGATTGCAGGCAGCTGGGGCACCATGGGTGTGTCAGCCCTTCCTGTTCCAGCTTTGTGTAGTCCATTAGCCAGTTGTTGGTTGGCATGCATCTGTATGCGATCTGCCACAGAGATGCCATTTTGGTCGGTCTCTGCTTCGTGTCCGTGAACCATTTAATTGGTTGTAGCAGATTCTGGGATATGTTGAGGTGCCTTGCCCATCGATCATTGATGCTATCGAGCAGTTTTCTTTTAGGGAGGAGGTTTTTTACTTCCAAATAGTTTAAGTTCTCTAATGCAGGTTTACACATCCATTCGTCATTGGCTGGCGGGTGCCCACACTCTGTCATGGTGACCCCCAGGACTCTCATCAGGGCTTCTAGGGGAGCCACTGTACTCTCGGGGTGTCCGGGGGGATGTCGCCCCTGATGGTAGATCCATCAGCCATTTGCTTTGCTACCCCAGTTAACTGACCTGTCTGATACCCAGCTGAAGCGGTCCATCAACCTCTGCATTTCCTCCATATTCTCTGCGGTGGCAACGACCATGATTGTTAAACCACCAGTACCTAGCCCAACTATCGAGTCCAAGCCTCGGCCGACCGGTACGCCGATCCGTGCCGAGGCTCAGACTACCGGGCGCAGGCATCCTGAACGTTGGCGTGAAAGGCACTAAAAAAACGAAAAAACGAAAAAACGAAAAAAAGAAATAAGAAAAATGAACGGGTTCATTCCTGCTTTGCGTCGGAAACGCAAAGCGGGAATGAATCTTCCCGCTTTGGCATATATATATATATATATATATATATATATATATATATATATATATATATATATATATATATATATATATATATATATATATAGAGAGAGAGAGNTATATATATATATATATATATATATATATATATATATAGAGAGAGAGAGAGAGAGAGAGAGAGAGAGAGAGAGAGAGAGAGAGAGATTGAAGAAGACGATCAAGACAGGTAAGAGAAAGTTAGATAAAGTTAGAAAAATGAGAAAAAACGAGAAAAAACGAGACATGGCAAGAAACCTCGAGTATACATATCCCCCAACTCTCCAGATATTCGAAAAATATACAATAACTCGGTCCGTACGCGTTGCCCCGACGTGTATCGCTGCTGGCGCACACAGCAGTCTCTTCAGGGAGCCTGAAGTTGAGATATCGATTACTCCGTGCTGGTTCTATTTATCCTCGGAGTGGCGTGCCGTCATCCATCCCATTTTTTTTCCTCTGCTACCGTCTATCTAAGTACGTTGAGAGTACTTCTTCTCGTACACTCGTTCCTCTACCCTCTTTCTGACTATAGTACACGAACCTAGCCCTGTTCCTGCTCTCCATTCCTCTGTCCTTCTACTTTTTTCCCTTACAGTCACTCTTCTTGTCTCGTCTCCCACCCGATTAGCCTTTACTTTGATTCTCCGCCTTCTCTCACCATCCCCATCGTTTGGTGAAGCGCAATTGACTGGTCTCTGCATCTTACTTTTGCCTCTCTCATCTTCCATCCGTCCCGTACTTCGTTTATTACTAAAGATACCCCCCGTCATCCGACGTAATAAACTGCGCACGCCAAATAGCAAAAGCCTCCCGATGCAGCAGAAAGTCGGACCGTCCCACCGACGGGTAAATCTATTTTCCCTGGTCTTAGTCTCCCTCTTGCCTGGTCCGGGTTCGAATCCACTCATTAATACGTAATCCATTCTCTTTTTCTTTATCGCCCTATACTAAAACCCGAAAAAATCGAAATTCCGAATACTACCGGGAAAGGATAACCACAAAATTTCGTTATGCATAAAACAAAAATTAGAAAAACAAAAACCAAAAAATAAAAATTTAGAAAAACAAAAACCGTCTTCTGGATATTCTGCCAGTTCCTTCCCTCTATCCCTCCATTCGATCCATGATCCTTTCCAGTCCAGGGTATTCGGTGGGGAGGTAAACCCCCCACAGACCTCCGGACACCCTTGCAAACTTTGCAATTGCTCCCAGAGAGACCTCCGGGGGGTACCCCCGGAGGCGGGTCTCCATAATCAAAGCAGCTATTGCTGCTTTCAGTGCTTCGTCAGAATTGGACATTCGTTGAAGTCTCATCAAAGTTGCGAATATCGACGCCTTCTTAGTTGACTTCTTGGAGAACGATGCATAATATTGCATTGATTGCACTCTCAATCCCATCCCTTGCACGATGAAATGTTGATTCCGCGTCTTAGGATGAATCACAATCTTCATCGGATCATTGAGCAGGAAGATCTTGGTGCCCAGAAACTCAAACACATTGCTTCATTCGTCCTTTCTGACCAACGTCAGACTCCAATCATAACATGACTCGAAGGCTTCCCTCATCCTGCATCCTGCTGGGTACGATTCTCGGTCATCCCATCAAAATGCCAAAATGATCGCTACATCGTCGATCATACGAATCCCTCTCATCATTGTACGATCGGATCCTAATCCATTCACAAATGCTGACTCGGCCTTCGCACACACTAAGCATGCCAGTGCAGGACTGGAATTCCTCCCCATGGGAATTCCAAATTCCTGTTTCAAAATGTTCCCGGCACATTTCACAAATGTGAATTCTAATTCGAATTTAATAACTGCTCTGATTGCTTCGAACGAGATATTGACGAACCCTTCTCTCTTTCGTACCTCTCTCATCATCGTACATATCTTTCATCATTAAATCCCCTCTTCGCGCTTACCTCTAATATCCATTCTACGGCCTCCATCACGCTTTGGTGTGACAGTCTGGCAAACATATCCTTAATGTCATAACTTTCCCCCATCACCCCATTTGCCGCCCTCCCCAATTCTCTTTCGATAACTCCCACTCTCTCCTTCAATTCATCAGTGGCTTTCAAATCAAAGTGATTTCTTCGATTAATTCCAAAGAGCATGTAGTGTATGGCTCTGCCTGCTCTTGCTCCCGCCACTCTAGTAGGGTCATGTGTAGCCGGTGAAATTGGCCTCCACCTTTCTAGGTCCTTGTCCTTGGGTATCACGTACGCCTTTCCGATCTTCCCCCCGGTCTGCCACCTCGCTACTCTGCTCATGAGAAACGAAACGAGAATGCATCTTCCCGCTATCCGGTTTGCGAAACGAGACTCTCTCTCTCTCTCTCTCTCTCTCTCTCTCTCTCTCTCTCTCTCTCTCTCTCTCTCTCTCTCTCTCTCTCTCTCTCTCT
>BFEA01000317.1:705510-729640 GCA_003427395.1 Chara braunii | reverse complement strand
TCTCTCTCTCTCTCTCTCTCTCTCTCTCTCTCTCTCTCTCTCTCTCTCTCTCTCTCTCTCTCTCTCTCTCGTTTCGAAAAACGAAACGGGAATGCGTCTTCCCCCTATCCGCGAGAAGATGCATTTTGTTTCGCTTTTGGAAACGAGAGACAGAGAGAGAGAGAGAGGGAGGGAGGGGCGGCGAGATGCACGGAGGGTCGCGCCGAACTCGCCGCCTCTCTCTCTCTCTCTCTCTCTCTCTCTCTCTCTCTCTCTCTCTCTCTCTCTCTCTCTCTCTCTCTCTCTCTCTCTCTCTCCCGCGAGACTTTCCTTCTGTGTATTTCATTTTTTTTTTCGTTTGTGTATTTCATTTTTTTTCCCTTCTTTCTTTTATTGTTTTTCTGTAGTAGTGCCGTCCCTACAGAACCGGGGCCCGGCCTTCGCGCTACGACCGGGCCTTCCCTTGGCTGACCCCCCTTAGGCTGCAGCGCGTATACGGGAAGGCCCACGGCCGATAGCTGAGCGAGGTACTGGTGGTTTAAGTCATCCGCCAAAAGCGAGCATACCGGGATCGCTTCCTCCAGGATAGCTGACACCACTATTTTTCTGCTTTTTCGTAAGTTCGCTGCAAGTGCCTCCATGATTATAATGAACAAGAAAGAGGCGATCGAGTCTCCTCGCCTGGTAATAGCCGGTGACTATGTTGGGAATACATCAGTCAATCCAGTTTTCAGACCTGCAGTCAAAAAAAGGGGCTAGCTATAAACCTGTAACCAAACACAATATTGAAAAGTCAGCTGGAGATACCCCTAGCTGTGCCTTGTGAGTGTTTTTTTCACGTTTACTATTATTTTTTCAAAAATCCTCTAGGGACGAAATATGAAAGGATGAAAAAAAAAAAAAAAAAAAAAAGTTAATGGTAACATCAGGGCAATCAATCCCCTTTTCAAGAGAAGACTTGGTAAAAACTCAGAGGATTCCTTACTGTTATGCTGATATGAGGTGAAAAGTGTGGGAAGGGGGAAGGTAGCAGGCAGGTGAAAGAGATGTAAAGAGACAGAGACAGTCTCTAAGGGATTGCTTTCCAGTTCACCTGATCAGTCAAACCCCCCTTGGAAGGAGATAACCAATGCTGATTGGCCTTTTGGTTCTGGAGTTTAGCTGTGTTTTTATGTCTATATGGACATGACGCAGGAACCTGTTTCCGGCAGGTGCAGCTCCCCATCAATAGACTGGAGCCATCACTCTTCGTGGGCTCAATCCGAGAGTTGCTGATGTGAACCTAGGGATGGAGGCCTGTCGTTGATGATGTTGGAAAGAAAAGAAAAACAATAACAAAAAAAAAGAGATATACGAGGATCTGGGTCCTCGGCAGGCCTAAGGGGCCTCTTGCTGCAGATGTGCCCACCCTAAGTGAAGTCGGGCCTGTCAAATCACCAGAGGCCCTCAGCTGGCAATATCGTATTTGGGGCCCAGGCAGTTTCGTCGCGCCAGTTGGTTGAGGAAAATGCAGGCCGCGCAGTGAGACATTCCACGGCCTTCCAGGCCTTTCCAAAATGATGCAGGCCCTGGACGAGAATCGCAGCCTCATACACAGACAGTTGAGAGGCCCACCGAATGACGCCCAGTAGCTGCGACAGAGGCGCAGCATCCTGGGTCCTACCGGAAGCTTCTGGGCCGAGGCCCAGGCCAGCCAGGCTGCGAAGGCAGGCCAGCTCATTCCATATAGGGAAGAGCTCGCTGCGTGGCCTCTCATTCAGGCAGTCGCATGCTAGCAGTAGCGCTGCTGGAGCGGACGCTCGTGGGCTGCTGCTGGTGTTGAGAGGCGAGGTGCTAGCGCGTGGGGTCGTGCAGGAAGCAGGGCGCTGCTGAGGGCAGCGCCATAGCCTAGCCTCCATAGCTAGCTTGGGCTTGGACTACAGTGAGGCGCAGGGGGTTGGTCTTCGGGTGTACAGACGGAAGACGTGGGTGTAAGACGAGGGGGAGAGAGAAGGATGATGATGATGATGATGATGTGAGGGCACATACCTGGCATTGGCGATGGTCTGCTATGGGCGACATCTTCAAGTACTTCGTGGGCTGCTGACATCAACAGTTGCATCGTCAATTAGTAGGCAGACTGTAGCAGTGTAGGGAGTAGGCTGGGCGCCGAGCGCCAAGTAGGAGATAGGGCCTGAACACTCATGTTGGTGGTGGCGAGAGCCAGCTCTCATTGACATTGGTTTTCCGTGTTACGATTCTTCATTGGTGTTATATTGGTGCATTTCTGCTTTCTGGATACAATGATACTATCTGGCCTTCAATGTGATTGTGTATGCTGGACATTGTCATCTCGCTATTGCTCATTTTCCTTGCAACTTGGTATCGGAGTTGGTTCGAACTGCGCTTCATTGGTTCTTTGCAATAGCTGTCGGTGCTTCGCATGAGGTGTGGGGCAGTGATAAGGCTTGGGCGTTGGACGTAAGGCGGCCTAGGGCCGTGTGGGCGCGCCAGGAAGCTATGTGGTAACATTAGGGGTGTACGCTGGATGATGAGAGCTCGCTGATGTGGCATTTAAACCGAGATGGAACTGCATTCTGCTGTTGGTTGTGCCGAGTCAAAGACCGGTCATCATAAATGCACGTCAGGTTACCAGTGAGAAATTTGTGGTTGGGGGCAGCATTATGAGGTACGTTGCTCTCTTCCTTATCTACCCTCTCCATTACTTCTTACCGTGAGGAAGTGAGTTATGTCTTGAGAGTTCTCTCAATGTGAGGTATCGCGAGCGCTCAACCTTGAGAGTCAACATTCTTCCTGGGCAGCAAGCTGGTGGGAGACGGGCGAAGCCTGCCCTGGACGAAGCACTCGGGTCATGGTCACCATGCCAACCCGCTGGGACTAGTACACGCATGCTTTGCAGCAAGTCCTTGGTTCTGCTGCTGCGCAGTAGAGGTCATGCAGGGCATGCCAACCCTTTGAACAGACACTTTCCAGACCATCTTTAAATATTTCTGGCAGGGACTCGGTGTTGACTCTGGCTATGATCGTCGTCATGATTGCGACGTTAAATAATTCCTGAGGACCGTGGGGGCTGTCCTAAAACTGCCTCTTGATCAGCCAGATCAAACCGGGTGTCAGGCTCGTTGCATGCGAGGATAAATAAGGTGCAGGGGCTGGCAAGTTCGGCATAGACTTGGGGCACAAGGTTGGGGCGGATTGCACACCTTCAGACACACTGCTCAACCAGATGCTCAGGGTGTTGACACAAAGTGACTACTCAAGAGGGATGCAGGGAAAAGGTTGGAATCCGACAACTGTTCGTTGTGGTATTAATTAGATAAACTGTCATTCAACATACATCTTTATAGGGAACATTATTTTTATTTTTGATTATTTAGTTGTTACGGACTTGACTAACAACCGACAAACCGTTGCAGATAGAGTAGAATATTTCTTGCTGCATTGCAATCTGTATTAGAGTAATCTAAAAATAGATTTAATGTTCCTAGTAGGATCTAACATTAGTTGACACTAAACTACCTAACTGTTTTTGTCTTGGACGAAGGGAATTAGTTGTATATCATACTCGGTTGTGTGTCATGTTGAGGTAGGATTCAGTGTGGATTCTAGTTTAGATCACACACACTGTAGCTCATGAGTGATGCAAGCACTAGTGAGGAGGAGTTGTTAGTGGACAACCTTAGGATCACTCGTAGAACTGCTCTCAGTCGACCCTTGACTTTCCTAGAGTTAGGTCCAAGAGACGAGAGGAGACTGCGTAGAGAGGCTAGAGAGAGGGCAGCAACAAGGAGAGCAAGGAACGCCGCGGCCAGCGCAAGGTCTAGAACTATAGCTAGCACAGGTGCAACCATGACCACCACCTCCATGTCGCAGGCCTGTTCACAGACCACTTCGTCAGGAGTCAGTCAGAGTCGTTCTCAGGCTTCCGTTAGCCGGAGTGTTGGCTTGCAAGCCAGTCAACAAACTCAACTCATGTCGGAGGATTATGAAATCCTCAAAGCAGAAGAACTTCAGGATGAGATGCATCAGAAGTGGGATGAGGCAGCAGAGAGAAGAAGAAGAGCTATAATGAGGAAAGTTAGACTAGGAAGTAGAATGTAGGAGCTAGGCAAACTAGAAGCACTAGACAAGTCGACCTTAGATCCTACTATACAAGCGTTGCATACCTCGCTCCTCTGCGTGGCTGAAACGCAGGTTGTTCAGCAAGAGGTGTTGGCTGAACTAGTGGAAGGCCAGAAACAGATTATGGCTGCACTACAGGCTCCTCGTCCATTGATGAGGCAGCCTCAGTTTGTTGTAGCTCCCCCTTCGGTTGCGGGTCCCTCAGTGGCACCGTCGCCAGTAGGGCCATTTTTCTCTCTTATGTTTGGCATGCCCCCTCCAGGTGGTTATGTGGCTACTAGTGGTCCGGTTCTTAGAGCTTCAACCGTACCATCCACGACGGTGCTTACTACAGTCACATCGTCAGTGCAAGCTCAGGTTAGTGCGCAGCAACGTATCTCAGTGGCTATGCAGCCACTGCAGCAATCTCCTGGGCCAATGCAGCCCATGCAGTGGATGCCTAAGATCCCATTGCTGAGTCCTAAACCTTTCTCTGGCAATAGGAAGAAGGACGAGAACCTGGATACTTGGGTGACGACTGTGCCTACTTATGTGAGGCACAAGCTCACAAGGCCAGAGCAGGAGGTTATAGTTCCTGCCCCCTTTTTAGAGGGATCGACAACACGTTGGTTAAACGGGGTAGTGCAGCAACAGGGTTATGGTCAGAACCTCGATGCCTGGGCTCAGGCCCAAACATTGGAAGAGTTCGTGTGGAGTGTGTACAATAGGTGGCATGATCCCCAAGGGGCTTAGAAGGTCACCGACACAATTAACAATCTTTGTGCCAAAAGGTACAAGAATGTACGCGAAGTCACAGACACTGTAGAACGTCTGATCGTAGTACCTAGTGTGCGTTTTGACCCACAAGTACTCCTCACAGACTACTTGAGATGTCTACCCTCAGAACTTAGAACTAAGCTGGTGGATGAGGCGTACATAGACCAACATAGCTTCGCTACTTTCAGCAAGAAAGCCTTAGATATAGAGGCAAAGTTTGGATCCGTGCACTAGGGTCCAACAGATGGTAGGAGGAAGAAGCTTCCCCAAGATTGGGAGAAGAAGGGTCACTTAATGTTCGTCGACCATGATGGTCAGACGATGGAAATTGACGAGTTCCCAGATCTACGGGATGAGGCAGAGCATGATGGGGCCAACGAGACTTCAGATGGGGGAGTTGTGGCACCTATCAAAGAAAAGGCTAGGCGGACCGGGAAGAAGAAGGTAGGCCGGTCTACGGGTCAGGCGACCAAGGAACACCCGCATGGGTAAAACTTGGTTTAGAATACGAGGTATGGAGGAACCGAGTTGCTAGGGGCACATGCATAAACTATGGTCACACGTCAAGGACTTGTCGAGGCAAGAAAGTCACTATGAAGGTAGCCTCACCACGGCGGTGGGCTTATCTTCGAACCTTGGTAGTGCTTCTACGAGCACTTCATAGGGAAACACCTCGGGCCATTAGGAGTGTTAGCCGCTCTTACTCGTGCTGAAGTGGTAACGTTGCCTTCCCCACTTCAGGCGTTGGCCAAAGCTAGTGTCCCGAACATCGCCCCGCACACACATTCAGACCCACCGACACTCTGTTCGAGAGATGTGTCTGAGTCCTTAGAAGAGTTACAGTCTGAGTGGTCAGAGAAGGACCCCAGAGACTCTTGGGCGATGATCAGTAGAGGTCCAAAAGGTGAACATTTCGTGGTAGAGGTTGATATAGGTAGCCGCAAAGTGGGTGCCTTCACAAACATAGACTCTATACGGAATTTCATCAGTCGTCCTTGTGTGGATAGACTGCGCTTAGGGTATGAAAAAAGGTTGGTCAGACCTAATCTATATCTTGGGCTCTATATCTACATAGACTCTCCAAGCGAACATAAGGTTATGCAGCCTTGTGTATGAAAAAAGGTTGGTCACAAACGAGGACCAATGTGCCAATAAGTGGCAGTTCTCTCGCAGCAGAAGAAGGCCTAGGTCCTAGGGGATATGATATCCAGTGAGGGAGTGAAAAGCCGCATCCCACCATTGCCATAGTTGGAAGACCATTAGGCACACCAGTATTAAAGCAGTGTTCAAGGGTTGCTCTGGCCGGCGTGTGGGTTCTTCCACAATATGCACAGATGGGGGATAGTTTCCATTGTTGTTCCAGGTTAGTCCTTGACACTAGCCAATCGGGAGTGGGGAGACAACGATGAAAAATCTGCCACTGCAAGGACCTATGGTTTGTGGGCATGATCTTCGCATATCTGGACCAGTCTAAAGATTGTGAGAGTTTAAGTTCCAGCGGCGAGTTTCGAGCCCATCTGTTTGCTACCGTTTGGCTGATCGGCTGACTCGGCCATGATTCCCATTCTGCCGGGTCGAAATGAAGCTTGGCCACGGGGGTAGTGGTTTCATATGCATAGTATCCGTTTTTTTTTTGGTCCCCCACCACTCTCACCTGCACCAACCCCCCCCATCCACATGTTGTGTCCAGGTCATTTTTTAACAGTTTCGTGAATGTAGCCCCAGTCAGAAGAGGTTCATAAGCTTCCAGTTCACAGGTCCCGTGGTTGTTCTGTAAGGTCATCCTTCGTCCATCGAAAACGGCGCAGATATGGGAAGGTAAGTTTAGATCACCAGTACTTTTGACCCTTCCCTTGCTGAGCCTGGAAATGCCCTGAATACCGAAAAGAAACAAAACGGCACGGGCCTTCTTCCAGCTGGCGGTGCCAGCCATTTTTCCCCGGTAGGTTGACACCTGAAACTTGTGGAGCGTTGATGGCCGTGCCGGGAAACAAATGGCTGGGAGAAGTACTGGTGATGGTTTGACTTTCATTTTACACCCTGATAAATCCCAGGACCCCCGCTTGTCATTAGTTTGTTTCAGCGTGAGCCTTTTGGGCTAACATTTCTCAAATTTCCTCTGAATCTGATTTGCTTTCGCAATTCTTCCGGTTTTACCATTTCAACACGCCAAAAACAGCGATGCATCGTCCATAAGCCTCACACCAATTACAAGCCTTCGGTCGCATCTGAGAGACACCAGAAACTGCCACTCAGCATGCGCACGGATAATGCACACTAGTGGCCGACGAGGCTTGCCTCAACAGCACATTCGATGCTGAGCCTCTGGCAATGGCAAAGACTAGTCTCCCCAAGGACGGTAGGGGTGGGGTCCATCTTTTGCACCCTGACCCACCACCCACGTTCTCACCCCCTCCAACCCAAAACAATGGCACTTCCCAGAAGGTAGGGGCATTTTGAGGCTCATCTGATACATCTGCTTACGTGACTGCAAATACAATCTGGATTGTTGGCAGTGGGGTTTCATACAAAGCTGAGGCAGCGTTCCCTCAGGCCACCATGGCAATTGAACTTCGTTGTCATGTCTTCATTTTCTAAAGAAAAACAAAAAGAGAAAAGTGGAACTTAGTGGCCATGATGCAAATGAGGTAACAGATCCAGATAGTGCGCAGGTGCTGTCAGATCGGGAAAAGAAGGAAGCATTAACTGCCCTCCAACCCCCACATTTGTCTTATTTCCACCAATACCTGTGTCAGACTGCATGTGGACAACCTCATATCCGGGTCCAGCTCAGGCGTTTGCCCAGCTTCTATGTCCGTCTACTTTCTGACATGGGCATTCATACAATCCTTTCTGACGCGGGCATTCATGCGATCTAAGGCAAAGTATGCAGGCACTGGACCAGACTCGCAAATGCCAACACCTTCCACGTGCTCAGGATGGCATGCATCCTGTGTCTGCTGTTTCCACAGCACCTGTGCCTCTGCTGTTTCCACAGCACCTTGGTCGATCCTGATATCACATATAATTGTTAACCGGAACTAACAGAAAAAGCCACAGCTTGTGGTCCTGGTAGTACTTTGTGAGTATTGTGAGGAGTTTAAATCCTTTCCCTCTGTCAGCATTGGCACTCCAGGATGACATGGTCCTCTTGTAGACATATTTGTAACGTGGCAAAGCGCATCTTGCCAGAAATTACCATTGCAACTAGAGCACTCCGAATGACAGACGGATCCCAATCACGTACAGATGCTGCTGTTAACTGCCACATGATGGTTTGAAATTCGTGATCGAGCAGCCATGTCAAGAATGAACTGCTACCAACGAGCTTACCTCAGTTGGTACACCCCTGAGCTGTTGAAATACAGACTCAAGTTCGAACCCAGATACTTTCAGATGAGGAGACTAAAAGCATTCTGATTCCTGAATTACCTGGGGCCGGCCAGTTCAATGATGATACCTAAAGGTCGTCGCCCTTTTGAAAAAAGGAAGAACGAACTACAAGACTGAGCTCCAGACTCTGCATTGCCAACCAAAGATTGTGAAGATCAAGGGCTGGCCATGAGGAATGCAGATAAGTGGGACCTTGCCCAGGAGTCCAGGAACATAAATATTTACAAAAAGAAAGGCAAAATTCCTCCAGACGGGCTTATTTGCTCCAAGGAATCGATCACAGTGGATCTGGATATTTGCATTCCTGGGTACTGATCATGCACTTGGTCACCTGCACATATGGGTGCCTTCTATACAATGCTCTGGAACAATGAAGGGCAATGGTAGAGGCACTGGAGCATAGAGATCCAAAACATGAAAGCGCCTGGACTCTGGACCGTTTGCAACTGCGCCATACTTCTGCATTCAGATTGGTGTTGTTGATGAGACATCAACAACTTTTCAATTTTATGCACGTCATACGGGTGCAGGGGGCATGCTAATCTTCTGTGTATCCTTCCAATTTTAACGGATGTCCTGAAAAAACATGTACGCAACTTCTTGGCCAGACTGAAACTAGGGCTTCGCAGTATGTTTTTCTCTTCTTCTTCTTCTTCTTCTTCTTCTTCTTCTTCTTCTTCTTCTTCTTCTTCTTCTTCTTCTTCTTCTTCTTCTTTGAGAAAACATCATGTTCCTGAGCCTCTATCCGAGTGGTGGTGAGTGAACCACCAGGATTGAGGTCCGTATGGGTGGATGGCTCTGGTCTATTGGTGGGGACAATGGGGAGCAGCACCTGCCGGAAACTGGGTCCAGTGTTTCCTCTTCTGTTTTGAGAAAACATGTTTTTGGAAAGCATTTCTCCAAAGGGTAATATGAGCACCGTCCCGAGTAGGGTCTTGCTCTGTAGATGGCCCCTTTTGGCAGGGAACTGCACCTGCTGGAAACTGGGTCCAGCGTCCCATTTAAACCACCAGTACTTTTGACCCTGCCCTTGCTGAGTCTCAAAACGCACTGCGTGCCAAAACAGCCAAACCAGCTCGGGGCTCCTTTTCGCTGGCGCCGCCAGCCATTTTGCTTCGGTAGGCCGACCCCCTGAACTTGCAGCCTGCATGTGGCCGCATTGGAGAAAAATGGCTGGGAAACATACTGGTGGTTTAACTCTGTGAGCTGCTAGGATTTGCTGAAAGCCAAAGCTAGCATCCCCGGCCAATCGGTGGCATAGTCTTTTAAGTTTCAATGAATGTACAATCCCCAAACCATAAGTCCTGGCCTTTTTTTTTTTTTTTTTTTTTTTTTTTTTTTTTTAAGAAAAACCTTAGCTGTCTACTAGAGGGGGTGATATGAGCATCCCCCGCTAGTAGTAGCCTCCGGCTGCTCCATCTATTGGTGGGGAGCTGCACCTGCTGGAAACCGTGTCCAAGTCCTGCCCCACACCACCCTTGTCCAGAATTCTCGGCTTCCTGGAATGGGGGGTTATCATATTGACCTTTCATAGGGCTCCTTGATGCAGAGGCAAAAAAGGAAAAAACAAGGACAGAAGTATTTATATGATAATAATTAATCACTGCCTGCTTTAGTTGAAAGTGTCAGCAGATCAAAAAAAAAAAAGAAAAAAAAAAAAAAGAAAGTGTCCCAGTCCGACTATTTAGAGTGTCTGACAAGGTGACACTGTACTACTGGCAGCAGTACTGCGGATGGAGGGCAGTGGAAGGATTACAAAAGAGCATCAAAAGTATTCAGACTATTTCTCGATCTATGCGGCATCCCAGTTAAACCAACAGTACGTGGGACCCTACTCCTAGCCTCTGTAGGCCTCTGGAGTCTGAACCCATTCTATCATGAATGGATTTAAACCACCAGTATGCCCTCCGAAAGTTGCGGTGAGGAGCCCGCTGCCAATATATGGGAAACGTACTGGTGGTTTAACTGCGGTGAAGGTTGTGAAGCAACTTTGCGAGAAAACACTGACACCAGGTTCAGCAAGGGGAAGGCTGTGAAGCACCTTTCGTGAGGAAACCGTGACATCAGGTTCAGCAGGGTGGAATGAGATATTAAACCACCAGTACCTGGCCCAGCTATCGGCCACGGCGCTTCCCGTATACGCGCCGCGCCATTTGGGCTTTGGCCTGCCGGACCGCATTGGCTGGAGGCCGCAGGCAAAACGAAAAAGAAAATTGCGAAGGCGGTTCGGCAGGACTTGGCGCTCAGCGTGCTGGGAGGCTCGGATTCAATAGCTGAGCGAGGTACTCAGTCTGGTGGTTTAAGTTCCAGGCACCTGTGCAATGTAGCTCTCTGATGAATGCTGGAGGGAGCTGGCCACAGTCGCAGAAAAATGAAGGATGGGGAACGGAGGAAAGGAAGACAACATGGTGACATGTGGAGGCACCCCTGCTAGAGGCTTGTGTTGGTGCTATCAGAGGTGATAGGAGCAGCACCGGATAGCACCCCCCAGATGACTCCTTTATATTGGTCATGGTGGGGAGCTACACCCCCTCCTATGAAGAAAATAGGGCCCTTCGACTGAGGGAGGGTGGTGCTCACACCTAAAGGGTCTGTCCGGGTCTTCCTGAGGGACACCGGGGACCCATCCAGCCTTCTGTCCTTCTCCTGTCTGAAAACTCGCAGTGAAGCCTTCCTCCTTTTTTTTTCTTTTTTTTTTTTGAAACTTCTGCTGGTGTTGCTAGTTGTGGCGGTACTAGCGCCCACCCCTTTGCTCCAGTCTATTGGCGGGGAGCACCTGCTGCAAATTGGGTCCAGCATCCCTTTTTGTAGAAAAATCATTTTTCTTTTTTTTTACTTTAAGACTCAGTAGGCCATAATGGGAGAGATGGTACAGGCATCCCCTCCTACTAGGCCCATTCAGGTCACTACATCTAGTGGTGGGGAGCTGCACCTGCTGGAAACTGGGCTGGGAGTCCCGTATATACATGAGTACATGAATCCATGAAGACATGAATACACATGAATACATGAAAACTTGATGACAAGAGCACCCGAAGTAAATCAGAACCTCTTCACTCCAGATAGGGCGCCAGATCTAACCATACTTCCTAGCCCTTATTCATCTGATTCTTGAGCCATTAACCACTTCAATCATATCCAAACCAAGATCAGGGAACCACAGACAATGGTGATGGGGGAAAAGGATCAGGGAGGTCGAACACAGAGCGCATGGGAATAGAAGGGTCCAGAGTTGTCCAATCCCCAAATACCAGCCGATAGCTCCTACAAATCTCTACACAGGGTTGGTGGATCCACTTCCATGGGGTTTGCCCCCCAGAGCAGCCTAGGGTGGATTGGAGAGCCCTAGAGGACCAGATCCGGGTCCTGGGGGTGGCCCTCTCAGCCCAAGGGCAGCCGGTTGGTAACAAGGAGTGAATAGCCAGACCGGCGCTAGAAAAAATGCAAAAGTGGAAAAATAAAAACACATCAATTGTTAGGAGAGCACTGATTATTAACAACGTGGCACTGGCGTCCATCTGGTATAAATCTGCCCTCTGGCATCTCAGCAAGAGCAGTGCCAGGTCCCTTGAAAAACAACTAGCAGCCTTCGTCTGGTGGGGGGACCACGAGCAACAAAACGTGATGAACTGGGTGGCCTGGGACACCCTGATCCAACCAAAAACCAGGGAAGGACTAGGTCTGCTGGACCCCTCGCTGTAGACCAAGGCACTGTCCATCCAATTGGTAAAAAGACTCGTCATGGACAGTGGACACCGCTCGTCTCACAAATCGGTAGACTTGCACCAAGTACCACGAATAAGGTTGGCCCACTCACATGGGTGGAGGACCGGTACTGGTCCATTCCCCCGGCCAACCCTCATCCCCGTGAGGAAGGAGGTAGAGGAGCGGTGAGACAGGACCTGGCAAGAGACAAGCTTTGAACTGCCATTTCGTCAAAATGGACATCTTTTATTTTTTGAACGAAATTGAAACCGAGTTTTTTGGCCGAAAACTCGTCAAAATTTATTGTTCCTGAGGGACCGGCATTTGTAAAACGCTGGACCCCCTGGCTGTACATGGCCCTAGCTTGAGACCAGGTACCTCCAGGCAGTCCTGCCTGGAAGTGCCTGGTCTCAAGCTAGGTCCATATACAGCCAGGGGGTCCAGCTTTTGTAAGACCCTGGACCCTCAGGAACAGCAAATTTTGATGAGTTTTCGGCCAAAAAACTCGGTTTCAATTTTGTTTTTGACGAAATGGTCGTTTTTGGGTCAACTCCAGCAGGAATTGGAGGATGTTGCCAATCTCGGATAAACCACCCCCAAACACTTTGAGGTCTTCCACCAGCCCCTCTTTGACAACAGGGCAATCACGGACAGGCAGGGCCGGGTTCTTAACAGTTTGGACCCCCACTGGGCTACGTGGGTTAGGCACGGAGTTCTCCGTGTGGAGGACATTTGGGACCCAACAACTAAAGACTGAAAAACTGCCCAACAGCTGAGGCCCCTCCTCCGCTACGCCCATCGGGTGGCAGATGCACTGGATCAGTTGATATTCTTGGTCCCCCTGGCCTGGGTGGTTACCTTGAGGAAAGGACTGTCTCTGAAGGAACAAGACTGGGTGGCAATAACGGCAGAGAAGTCCCCCATACAAATAGGATGTGTAGTGGAGGTTAGACCAAAGGGGGTAATGGTCAACTTATTTGAAAGGAGAGGGGATGATACTCTGGTCAGATACCACCCGGACTCGGTTTGATGGCATGAAAAAGCCAACCTTTACTGGATCCTGGTGTTGTGGAGACATAGAGAAGTGGGGAGTGAATGGAGAGCCAATTGGCCGAGAGTTCCCTTGTCCAACTTAGCCCTCGACCCGCTCGAATGGCAGTGGAAGTGAGGCAGAACCATGCAGCCCTTACAACTCCTAAAGCTGATAGTAAAATCCACCTATAAAATGATCAGGCCAAGGGTGGATGTCAAGGCCGTGGTGAAGGACAGGTGGATTAGGCGCCTAAACCTGGAAGGTAGCCAAGTAAGGGGCCTGAAGTGGTTCCTGGGAGTAAAGTAGAGGCCTCCGAAATTCGCTTCCCTGCAGTGGCAAATCAACCATAGATGCCTCCCCACCAATAATTGGAGCATCGACAGAACGAACCTAGGACAGAGGGGGGCGGCCCTCCCGTGGTGCAAGTTTTGCCATGCGGGCTTTCCCAACCGCAAAATTTGTGAAACAATAGAGCATATTTTCCTTCAATGCCCGGGCGCGATTCTGGTGTGGCGGTGGTGGGACCGTATATGGTCACAGCTGGGCACGGAGGAGGAGCGGCCTTGGAAGTGGGAAGTGATCTTGCTGGGGGAATAGAAAAGGCCACAAGCATCCCACTTCGCCAGTGCAACGTGCCTCTGGCTTCCCTGGCCTAGAGCCATGGCTATCTGGCTATTTTGCCTGTTTGGTCTGTGGGACTAGACTGTAGTCTGACCCCACAGGCCGTGTATTCATTAAGTCCAGTCTTCTCCTGCAAAGTACCACTGTCGGTACCAGTCCAGTCCATTCCACTGGGGGTATACCCCAGTTGCAGTCTATTTTTCATTCTTCATCTCCACAATTTGGAGTACGTGCGTGTTGAGTCTCCACCGAAGCTATGACCAGAATGAGAAGGGAATAACAAAGAGTTATGACCCCATGGACATAGACCCCTTCAAGGATGCCTTTGGTATCGAACCCATGGAGGTTGAGCAGGTTGTAGCACCCCCGCCAGCGCTGGTAGTTGCTAACAAAGACACATATATGTCCATAGGCCTACAAACAAAGCTATTGAAGGTAGCACACTGGTTGTTGGTTAATATGAAGCTCAATTATACAGGCCTGTTGGATACTGTCTGGGACCAGGTTTATATGCAACTTATCCCCATGCTTGAAAGCAGTCCTTTTTTTTTTTTTTTGATAAAATGATTGAGGATCATTTTGGATGATTTAGGATGTCAGAGTGGGTGATTGAGGTCATGAAATAGAGCTAGATGATGACTAATCAGAAAGATTGTCCACTCAACACTGAATTACTATGCTATCCCTAATTTCCTGTATCAATTCCAAACAACCAATCACAATTGAGCCCGTGTTGTGCACCAATCAGGCCTCTTCCCGGTCTCACACCCCAATCTGGCTCGGTTACAGGGCAGCGCTACCCACCCCAGCTCCGACCATCATCGGCCAGATTGTAGCCATTAGTCAGTTTGCAGATTGCCTTCCTCCCTCGGCAATTCCCGACCTCTATACAAAGCCTCAAGCTCCTACACAAGCAGGTTACAGGGCACTACCCCAGCGCCGGCTAGCGTCGTTCTGGCGGCAACTCAACCTGGCCATTACACAAGAAGACTCAATTAGGAAATTAGCTAATCTAGAATGCTAACCAGCAATCAAGGATCTGATAATATGAGAATCCTGATCAGCAAAACTTTCTGATGATGAAATTTGACGAGTACCCGGAGAAGATCACAAAGATGATGGATAGTGACGACGACTCTGATGATTATTTCTTTCCACTCCTCCCCTTCTTCCGTGTATTCTCCTCCTCTCCCCTCATTTCCTCTTCTCCTCTCGCTGCCTCCACTGAGTCCAACCCCGCTATCAGCATGAAGTTCCTATCAACCCCAACGAGAGAGAGAACCTCCCCATTCCCTTCTACCTTGAGGTAACCAGTTCCCCCAAAAGGTGTACCTCAAAACTAATACTCTGACCTAGTCTGCCTCCGCCAGGAGATAATGAGCCCCCATACATATCTCCCAGCCCCAGCCCAGGTCAGCTCCCATCGTCTGCGTCTACTCCCTGGAGGGCAATCACCTCCCACCTTGTGTTACCCCTGCGGAGTAGCGCTCCCTTCCTGACCAACCTACCTACCAACTAGATTATAGCCTATCTGGGAGATGAGAATATAACCACCAACACAGAGATAACTACTGATTGATGAAAAAATGAATAAAGAAACCGTGATGATGATGATGATGATGATGATGATGATGATGATGATTGATGATGATGATGATGATGATGATGATGATGATGATGATGATGATGATGACGATGATGAAAATAAATTGGCGAAAATAAGTAAGGAACGTCGGACTTGCGATGCCCTAATGGCATCGGTGTGGAAGATTGACAACTCACTATTGCTATAATGAAAATAAAAGATGAGGATGATTACAATTTTTACGGAGAAACTCGGATGACGATCATGAAGAAGATAAAGAGAAGATAAATAACACGGATGACGAATTAGAGAAGCCGATGATGATTACCACCAGTAACCAAATGAGGAGCACAAAAATGACGGTGTCCTTGATGAAAACCCCCCACTGAAATCACAATGATGAAAATCTTGATGCTCGTGATGGATAACCAGCACAAGACAAAAAAAAGACAAAAACACATATATAGGTTTATGATGACCTCCTAGCCGCTCTCTTGATGATACTCTCCCAGTGGCACTATGATGATTCTTCAAGTAGGACCAACGTTCTTTGCACTTTGGTCTCCACGGGGATGACTCCACTTTCCTCCACTGACATCGACTTTCGTTAACTCGCATGAGCTCTCCAGACTCTTTAAAGGTCTTGGCTATGGAGTACTTCATGTCAAAAACACACGGAAAATGTTCAAACAGCAGTTGCCGCCACCATTCTCCCTTTTTCTCTGTGCCTCAAGCCAGATGTCACGTCAGTCTGTAAAAGTCTCAAGCTATGAATCGAACAAGGACTCAAGCAAGGCATGAATTGGAATGATGTTTGTAATCGTCTTCTGCATATTGTTTTAACTCGGTTTCATCCACCCAATGAGACTGGTCTCAATCATTTTTTAGGGAAGGAAGGGATTTCAAATGGTATGCTTGCAAGGTCTAACTACGTCTGTTTTTTTGCAATAAGTAAACAAAAGTAAAAACAAACAACAAAAGGCAGAAATTGTTGAAGAAAAACAGATGAATGCAAAGATTAAAGTGAGTTGATGGGTTGCAGCACCTCTGGTGGTATATCTCGTATGTCGAACATAGTTGATGAAGTAAACCTGCCAGGTGATACACAGTTGCACTCGCAAGTTGACCTACAGTTCCCCCATTTAGTTCACCTCCTAGAAAAACAGGGATGCATCATGAGGGAAAACCAATGAGGAAGGAAAACATGATGTTCAAGAGGATCAGGAAGATCAGGATCATTCCAATGCAGATTTATTATTGACTGAAGGGAGAATAGAAAGGTTGGGTTCACCCAAGGCTGGAACATCTCTTAATGAAGAAATAACAAGGAGTAGAGTGACAAATCAATAACAAAGAAGTAAAAATATTTGCTCACCTTTACGAACCTGAGAGACCCTACGTGGGGAATTAAAAAACTATCACAAATTATAAAAGGATTAGAAAACAGTCTGTGATTCAACATGAGATTATCGGATTCATCAATGACAATTCACCTCATGGAGTGACATCTATTCCCACACTCGTCACAAAATCACATAAGATAGCGGGGCGAGATGTCTACCTGAAATTCGACCCATCAAAACATGTAGATCTTCGATGGTTTGAGGGATAAGATCTTAAAGAGATACAGTTCTTAAATTTGAAAGTCAATATTTTTTTGTATGAGACAAACATTGGCACCATTTTAGTGAGACTTTTGGGGCAGAGTACACTGGAATCTGGTGGCTTATTGGACAGGGGGATTGGCAACATTTGAGAGGACCTTGAGCCTTTCAATCTTCTCTTATATTTTCCTTCCTCAGTGTATAGGTAAAAAGGTTAGGATAATATAAAATAGCGTATTAAAGTTATAGATGTATTATATAACAAGGATAAAGAATAAAGATTACTAAGAAGGAATGCAGACTTGGATTTGCAGTCTCTAAACATTAATGGTCAAGCATCAGCCTAACATATTAAAAAAAACGGGCAATCTATGATAAGTTAAAAGGAACAGGGGGAAAAGACTAACTTGATGTAATCTGTATTTAAGAAACTCGTCTAATGAATACGGATGTTCATCACCATACACATAAGGTAATATGGTCACAGTGTCACACCAAACTTTTAGATACCATGAATCGAGACATGATAGTGCGGAGGTGGTCATTTGGATTTTCCCAAATTTCAGGGTGGATCCCATTTATGCGAAAGTCGACAAGGAGGAAGAGAGATGAACCTTTGTATTGGTAATGCTTGAATTGGAGGTGGTATGTATCTTATGTGTATATAAAACTAATGATGTTGGTCAAAGACAAACTTTTTTTGAGTCCTCTCTTCCCCGTCTTTCACAAGGAATCTCAATCATTGTGGCTGGGGATTTCAATGCATCCCCGAATCGACATCTTGATCGATGGTACATCCCATCTCCATGTCCTACATATATTGAGTTAGATAAGATAATAGTGAATAATCTATGTCGGTCTCTCAACCTCTTTGATTCTTATAAACAACTCAACCTCACTGAAGGATCGTTTTCCTGCTTCATGAAAGGTCAATCCAGTCACGGTTTTGAATCTCGTATTGATGTCATTCCAATGTCTGAAGCATTAAAGGGCATTACAGTGTTTTGAGATTTTTTCATAAAATCCTTTAATAGGACTCGTTTCATGCAATGTGTGTTGCAGTTCTCTCTTTCAGAAAAAAGTTAGATCGTAAAATTTTTTATAAACCTAGGTAGCAAATCCGGATATCCGGGCACCCTTCATTCATCCGGATTTACAGGTCGAATAATACTGCCCGGATAAAACCGGATTAAATGTATCCGAAGGGCCAAAATACAGTACTTTTCCAAAAACACAAAACATTTAAAACAATCTGAAAAAAAAAAAAGTATGTTATAGATTATAACAATATAAACAACTTTTGGCTGGAGGTCATCTCAAATTATCATCAGATTTTGAGATAAATATATATATATATATATATATATATATATATATATATATATATATATATCGTCACAAACAGAATATATATATAATTATCTGGAATTTACCTAAAAATTCTGGATAAACCTTTTAAATAACAACAACTTAATACCTTTCATTTCAATAACAACAACTGTATATGTTACCTCGAGTATGTGTGGATCTTCTGGAGTAGCTTGCGGGACGTCATTCAAGATGACATAAAGTGGTTCAACAACGACATTGCGTTTTTGGGTTGTAAATGCAAATGAATATTCTAAATTTTTTGCCTCACAAAGATACTCTAATGAAACACTATTGCTTCAGATAATTCAACAACTCCAACAACATGAGAATGAATCCGAAGAAATGAGAGTTTTAAAACCTCTATCTCAAGAAATTAAAGAATTGGAAGATCAGTTGCTGACCTTAATGGAATGTAGGTGGCAAATAATAAGGATTAGAGGTAAGTTGAGGAAACACCAAATGGATTGGAAGTTGGATGCAAGGTTTTTTTTATGGCAAGATTTAACTTTAGTCGCATAGTTATTAAAGCCCTAAAAGATCTCTTTCATAGGAATGGTCCATTAGCCACATCCATTACATCATGTACAAAAATAGTCAAGGAAGTTTTCAATGAGCTTTTTAAGTCAGAGACTAGAAGTATCAATGAGAATCAAAAAATTCATGAAATAGAACATTTTCTTACACCTTTGTCTAAAATATTATCTAAAGAACAAAAAACAAAGTTTAAAATATATGTTAAAAAAAATAAATGGACAACTTTAATGGTCATGAAAGAAGAAAAGACCCCACGCATTCATGGTCTCCCAAAGGAATTTTTGGAAGTCTTATGGGATTTCCTTTCACTATACCTCATGAATTTTTATCATGCAGTTTGGATTTCATAATAAATGAGAGAATTTGTGGGCCAATGGGTTATTAACTCTTCTTTATAAAAAGGAGGATATAACTAACATTTGTAACTATCGCCCTATTACCCTCTTGACAGTGGTCTATAAACTGATGACAAAGACTTTAACCAATAAACTATCCAGGGTTATTGCATAAATTATTCATCCAGCTCAGACTGAGTTTATTACAGGAACGAATATTCAAGATAATATATTGTTAGTTAATGAGATGATTAGGTTATCATGTCAATCTAAACATAATGCAGCGTTCATATTTATAGATTTTGAAAAACTTTACGACCATGTGGACTGATTATTTCTAGATAAAGGTTAAGAAGAATTTGATTTTGGTCCAAGTTTTAGAAGGTGAGTGCAAATACTGCATAGGAATGCTACAACCAGGTGGTGATGGTAAATGTTAATGTAGTCCCCCTAATCTCCTTACAGAGATTAGTAAGGTAGGACCTCCTTTCTTTTGTCATAATAATGGAGACTTAGCAACTAACCTCAGACAACACAAAGACATTAAAAGAATTCAAGTGTCATCTATTAAAAAAGAAAATCATCCATGTTTGTTCTCTCTTTACTGATGATTTGTCCCTTATGGTAGAAAAAAAAAAAAAAAAAAAAAAAATACAAGCAATAAGCAGTCTGATGGATAAATTTTGTAGACTGTTTGATATGAGGGTGAATTGGGGTAACAAGAGTCTGGGTTGGTGGATTCATCATCAAGGAGTAAGGTCTATTGAACATCCCCAAGTAAAATAGATTCTTGGATACTCACGTTAGGGTATTGGGTATCTCTCTTTCTGCGGCAGGAAAACCATCAACTAACAATGAGTGTATAGTCAAACAGTCATATGCTAAGATGCAGTTTTGGAAGGGTAAGCATACTTCTCTCTTTGGTTGTACTCTGGTGATTAATAATATGGTTATGACATCGACCTGGTACAAATCAGCTACATGGGCGTTGAATAAGAAAGTTTTAAATACTCTACAACATCAACTATGAACCTTTCTATAAAAGAGGAATCATGAGTTCAATAAGGTGATTAGCAACGTAACGTGACAATCAGTAAACAACCTAACTCTAGAGGAGGGTTGAGAATCATTGATCCTTCTTACAGGCTATGACCTTATGAATTCAATGGATTAAACACCTACTTTTTAATCCTCAGACCCCTAAGAGGATTTTGGCATGGGAGCATATCAGACATCTGGCCCCGATGACATCCTGCAACAAAGATCATATGATGTGGCTAGAAAATAGGCCTTGGCCCGTTCCAAAAAGAGCGGTAAACGAACCGTTAGACCAATGTGTATCAGATAAGAGAGCGATAAAAATGGACTTACATAATGATTCATTTTGGGCTAACCTCGTCAAAACACAGAGGGGATTGTTACTAACAGACCGAAATTCTCCTGACAAATGGGAGGGGGTATGTCAACAGCCACTCTCTGATAATAGTCTTCTCATGATCCCAGTGATGTGTCCTTCACTACATAAATTCCCCCTGAAGGAGGTGGGTTAAATATGATATTGGTTGGATAAAGGACATTTGAAACAGTGAAAAAAGAGAGTGGATTGCCTCTTTACAGTTACAGACCCACCTAAGGAATTTCCATCATTCAAAGAGAACTTTAAAACATTTGATTGACTTTATACCTTTGGATTGGTTAAGGATAAAGAGAAAAAAATATAAGTTATTGGAAAGTGATTGGGTTGCTATGAAATGTCATTCAAAAATCACAGGTAATATTGTTGAAGTTTTGAAAAATGGGGAGGTCTTCCTCACTACCTATGAAATGGATAGTAATCATATAGTTATAATCAAGGACCAGAATACTGTAAGGAGGGTGACAAATGATCAGGTTTTCATGATCAGAAAATAAATGGATAACCTTTAAACCTAATACGCCCATAAGTCATCTGACCCTTGATCCTGCTAATTGGAAGTGGTCTAACGCAAGAAGGAAGGAAGACCGTATTCTTGTGTTTTTCACACGTTGTCAGTGAAATCCACTTACAAAATGTTTTGCCTTAGAATTAATTTAAAAGACGAGGTAGAAGAAAGAAGGATGAAACATCTTAGTATTAATAAAGAAGCATTAAGAAATGTAAAATGGTATAGTAAGATCAACGTTAAACCTGCAAAAGTGGCTTCACTACAATGGCGAATAGAACATAGATGTCTACCTATGAATGACTGGCTTATTAACAGGTTGACATGAAAACAAAGATGAAAAACATTTCCCTAGTGTAAATTTTGTAGGTCAACATTTTCATCCGAGTTAATTCTTGAGACAATTGAGCAAGTTTTTCTTTAGTGTCTTGGGGCCATTTGGCTCTGGAGGTGGTGGACTCGTATCTGGTCTAATCTTGACACAAAAATATAGTGGCCATGTGGTTAGAGAGCCCTTCTTCTTAAAACCTGGTTCCCAAATTTTATTTACGAGTTTTCACAAACAGCGATTTCATCAAAATGAACATTTGATATGTTTTGAATGAAATTGAAACCTACTTATTTGGCCCAAAAACTATCACAGTTTATCTCATGAGAGACCATTTTGACTAACTGAATTTCAGGTACACCCAATGGGGACCCTAAGGAGCTAAAACGGTGACATTTTTAGGGCTAAATGAGGGGGGTTCATTTTCGTTCAAAAAAAATAAAATGTTCGTTTTAACGAAATCTCTATTCACAAAACTTGTACAGTCTGGGTAGGAGAGCGATAGTATAGGTCATATGGTTGAGAGAATGTATATATGAAATGAAAGGAGTTCATCTGGATGGACCAGAATTCACTAACACAGTTAAACAACAAATACGAACTGACATCATTATAAAATGAAAGCAACATAAAGAAAAAATTCAATTTTTATCCTCACGAAAAGAAATCCTTTAACACATTCAACGATTCGACCAATGCTGGTTAGGGGAAACCTATGGGGGAAAGCAGGGGAAGGTTAAATGGGAAGGGGCAAGGAGAGATGAAGAGGAAGAACTGAGTCAGAATTATCGTCTTGTTTTTTTCATGATTGGACTATGGTCGATCCAGCAATCCCTTTACGACCAATATTGGGTTTTTCTGACCCCTTTCCTCCCTCGGAGTTGAGTATGGTCCCAAGGGCCTCATTTGGTTACGAATGAATCTGATACTAGTTTAATGGCTTGAAAAAAGTGTATCTAGTTGAATACCTTGTTGTCAAACTGGTTGACACACAATACACAATCAAATATGGTGTTGACTCGACAAGACAAGAGAAGACAAGACAGAAGGAGAATGGTGGGGGGAGTAGACAAAGAAACCAGTAGCAGACACAAGACCATGTCCCGAACACGACTGATTAAAAATTTAACTTGAAGATCGACATGGCGATTGACCCTACCGGTTTCACCTGGCCGCCAGAACCAGGATCATCAGGGGCCTCGTTATCGGTGACATGCACTATAGCTACGACTGATATATACTGACCTCCTACCACCGACCGCGCTAGTCGTCCATCTATCGCAGAAGTCGCGTCCAAGTATGTATTTTATACTAAAAAAAAATCAAACCCATGAATCTATCCGTATATCCAGTTCAAAACAGAGCTACGCCAGAGAAAAGGAAAAAGAGTAACTAGTGCCAGACCTCCTGTTATTGACCCTGGTTCAAGTCCACATATACCACCCATTTATAAAAACTACTACCACTACACCAAATATCAGTATCAATCTTCAGGTCCCAGGTTCAAACCAAGTTCGTACTACACACCGATCGCAGTATCAGTTTTCCAATCTCAGGTTCAAACCCCGTCCGACCTCTCTTATATCCTCGATTTTCCACACAAACAACCCTCCTCCGTATTGCACAAAATCACATCAGTATTAGGTATCCATCCAAGCCCATGTACACCGAACCCCAAAACATAACCAATAGCTCAAACCAAAATACCATCGTCAATACCCCCGTAAGTTAACCTTGACTCACCACCCTTACCACAACCCCATCTCATTTCACCACTCGCTCACGTTATACCCCTAACGTAGGGTTGCAACAACGATGACCCCCTTAGTCACCATTCGATCCCATCTGGTCAACAATGGTAACCACTCCCCCCATATACCTCCAAACTTTCTGCTGAAACTCACCAGTGCCCTATCGAACAAGGAATCTGGATACCCTCGCACACTCAACTCACATTTCAAAGTCAAAAGTAACGGAAACACCCCCTTCGGATGACTTGAGTTCAATCTAGCTCGATGAAAAAACGAGGAGACGACCGTAGCCTTCTGCTGCCGGTTAGAAAATGACACATAATCCTGTATGTTTTGGAATGTCAAACGCTCTCCTTCCTGCACGTCTGGAGTAGCTTGGAAAAAATTGTATTTCCATATTTCCTGTAAATAAGGATTGGTAGATATGGAGAGAATAGTGTTAGGCTAATGTTGTTTTGATATGGCGTCCCAATGGGGTGAAGAGGCACAACTTTGTCTAACTCTATGGTTATTCATATCATTCATGTACTCATGGACACTGAACCCGGTTTCCAACAGGTGCAGCTCCCCACCAATCAATGGAGCCTTCAAAAAAAAAAAAAAAAAAAAAAAAACATCGAAGTTACACTATCCCTTCCAGCTCTATCTCCATCCCTTTCTTCTTGATCGTGACAGATCGCCATCCGGACGGGTCCGTCATACTGGTATTATAGTGGAACGGTTCCTGCTCCCACCCACCACATCCCTCAAGTGTAAAAAAATGGTGTAATCCCGATAGCGGGATTTTGGTTCATTTTCGGAGCGCAAAGACGGGAGACAGTGTGAAAATAAGCCTCGCCCAGAGACGTACAAGTGGCGAAAAAGGGGAGCGCTGTCACGACGCGTGCCCTCAAGCGCCAAGGCCAAGGTCGCCGCATGCGCACACGCCCACGCTGCCCCACCCTGCCCCACTCTCAATTTATATATCATCAAGATTCGGGAGTGCAACTGCCAGGTTTTGAACGTGGGCAGTTGCTGCCTATGTGCGTGTGTAGCCAGTACGCATTGGCCAAACTCTTACTATGAGTTCATGGTTGATAGTGTGACACGTT
>BFEA01000317.1:679586-705342 GCA_003427395.1 Chara braunii | reverse complement strand
CCCCCCCCCCCCCCCCCGTCGGTGAGCAGAGAACAACGAACAGCAAGCGGGGAGAGTTTAGCGGGGTGTTGTTATTTGCACCCTCTCCCCCCCGGTCATGGGTGCTATTATCTGCGGATGTGACCACCAGTTGTGCCACGTGGAAGCTTGCTGGGGGACTGAAGATTGAAACCCCCCCTAGTTAGGAGGCTGCACTACAACCATTTATTTTATTTTATTTTTCAGTGTTGAAGCAGCAGTTACGCAGCAATGAACACCCCCTTGGCTAGGGGGCTGCACGACTGTGCAATCAGGATGGTTGATCAAGATCACGGCCAACAAATTATTTTTATTATCATTTTTCTGCTGCAGCAGCAGTCTGCCAACACCGTGACGGCCAACATCATGTAGATCTTGGTGACATTGTTTGCTCTTGGCCAACTAAGAGTCTGATATCACTCCATACTCACTAATCTACTCTCTCCCAACCCTTTTCTCTCTCTCCACTCAACCCTTCATCATTTTTTCTAACTCTACCTCTAATCCCTTACCCTACCTCACTTTCCTAATTTTTTTTTCTCCACTTCTCTCCGCTTCTTCCCACTGCTCTCTCATATTACCCCTCCCTCTCCACTATCTTCCTCCCATATTTTTTTCTCCTCTCCTCCTCACTCACTCACTCTTTTCCGCTAATTTTTTATTATCCTCTCCATCTTCCTCATCCTTTTCTCTCTCATTCTCTCACCCTCCTCTTATCCTTTCTTCCCCCTACTACAACCTCATCATCCTTCCTCATCTACCATCTCAAACTTTCTCTATTTCCCACCTCTCTTTCACTTTTCGTACCTCTTTCTCACCTCTCCCCCTCAACCCAACTTCAAATTTTTCTCATTTTCCTCTTTTGTCATTCTCTTTTATTTATATTTTTCGGAAATTTTCTCTTTCTTCCCAAAAATTCGAATGTTTTTCTCACCACCTTCTTTTTCTATTTTCTTGATTTATTTTTATTATTATGAAATTATTCTGAAAAATGCAAATTTCTTTGCGGTACCCTCAAATTTGGTTAGGACTTAGCCATTCTTGCTTCCAGTGCACATTTTAACCCCTTAGTGCCAAAATTTTATCTTTTTCTACGTAATATATTTTTCCACCACATTTTGACCCCTTAAGGATAGCGAAGTGCTGATAAAATTTTCTCATTTTATTTAGTCATTTTTTTTATGGCACACTTCGACCCCATGGGGGTCACGAAATGCTGCCGAAATTTTAAAAAATTTGGAAACTTAGTTTTCACCTCCTCAATTATTTATTTATTTTCTAAAAAAATTGATCTGTGGTATTTTGAAAGTCAGTGTGCTTCCCTTGATCTTTCCTTTTCTCTTGGCACATTTTGACCCCATGGGGGGTAGGGAAACGGTGACGAAAATGGGGGAAAAAAAAATTCTTCTCTCCTCACCCTTTGATAATATCTTTAGCTATTTATTTTTATTATTTATTTTATTTTGTTTTCATTCAAAAATTCTTCATTTATTTATTTTTCCTTCCCCCTCCCCTCCCCGGTTGTTACTCTTTCTCTTTAATTAGGTTGCCATTATTCCACCCTAATCCCCCCCAAAGACCCATTTAGGTTTTTTTTAGGGTTTTTCTAGAGCTTAGGGTTTTCCTAACCCCGTTCTCTCCCGGCTCCTCCCATCGGGCACCCTCGACCCAAACAGATCCTCTCCCCTCGACTGGCTTCGCTCCACCCTTTCACGCGCGACCCGCTGGTTACGGAGCGATCCGATTCACGACTATCCACTTCGCTCCCAAGGTCCCCTCCCTCTGACCGGTAGGTCCCTTTCCACACACACCAACCCATCTCTTTCCCCATTTCTTTCTCCACCTCCCACCATATCAACACTCTTTCCTCCACCTCACATGGACGAGAGTACATCCGAGGAGATCGTTGCGGCGTCATCTACCTTTCAGGTGCCCATTCAGTCAACGGTCTGCAGTCAGGCCCCTGGGGACCTTGAGACCGTCCTTGTGACCCTCCTCGCACCTATGCAAGCATGCCTCGATATGCTTGGACCCATACGGGCACAACTCAATGAGCTCGCCCTTGACTTCAACCGCCTCAAGGGATTTCCTCATCGTTCCCCCCACCGCTCTCACACTTCATTCCCTACCGACTCCAGTCCGGTTTTCCATAACTCCTGACACGGAGACGTGGTGGTTCCACTCCTCTGCGGTTTAACCTTTGCCACTCAAACTACCCTGTCGATTGCGACACCTTTATTGTTTTTTGTCGCCCCTACCACTTTGGCCATTGTCGTAGGTTCTGCCACCCAGATACTAGTATTTGCCCATGCAGGCTCATCTACCCATCCCGATGTTGCTTCCCATCTTTCCTCACCGGTCGTCGCATTACAGCCCGACGCTCCACCTCCTCCTCCTATCTCCTCACTCCCACCTCAGGGCACCCTTCAGCTTGTGACTTCTCCACCTCCGACCCCACGCACCTAGCGAGTGGATACCTTACGGGCCACCCTTACGCAGATCCAGATAAAGATACTTACTCTGCGAGTGCCTCATCCTTCACAGGTTGCTTACTTGTTTGTCTTCCTTCAGTCCCTCTTCCACTTCGGTTTCACAGGCTTGCTTCCCTCGACTTGCTCCTCCGCTTGTACTCGCCTACCTTGCCACTCCGTCATAACTGTCTGCGACCGTTACCTCCACCTCTGCTAGACCTTTCGCCAACAGTCACGACCCACAGCCGGCTCACTTTCACCCCTGCACCGGCCCCGACTTTTGCCGCAGTGCACGCCTCTCGGCCTCTCTCCCCTCGCCGTCAGCACAATGGTTCTCCCCTTGTGTGACTGTCGGATATACCTCACTACAATGTCACACTTCACATGTCACATTGGTTGTAGGCATCCACACTGTCGAGCGCATCGGTCCAGCAGGGGAACCTTTCCGACGTCGTCACACTGGATTTTGCAGGACTTTACCGCAAGGGATCTTTCGCCGCGGCAGCCGAGTGCGCCAGCCGCACTTCTTGCGAACCCCCACGACAGGATAGGGTTCACTCGAGGCACAACTTTAGCTCTGCCCAAGGAGTTATCACCACCCTTGGACAAACGTATCCCCGCCGAGTTATCGCAGTACGTTGTCGGGCGGCTACAATGCTACGCCGCCCTTTACTTCCTTTCAGAGGGCACGCGACGACAACCCCACTCGACAGTATTCTACCTGGCCGGGCTTCATCGACCATGAGACGGACCGACACTGGGACCGACGGGGTTACCAACAATTACCAACCATGCGGTGAGACGATACGCCGGAGAACGGCGCGGCGATATCATTGCTCGACGTTATTTTACGTAGTCGGGACACACCGACCATGAAGCGGAACGACGCTGCGAACAAGGGGCCTACTTTATCCGGTCGGGACTCACCGACCATGGCACGGGCCGACACCACGGGCAAGAGGCCATTGGGCCAGTCAAATTCTCTTCCGAAGGGGGCAGTCCCGCTAGGGCGCGGGGCCCGCCTAGGCCCGATTGAATGATGGGTCCAAATTCTCACTTGCAGGGCCGTCTGGATTTTTCTTAAGAGCGGTACCGCTGCTACGTGGGGGCCGCCTAGGCCACGGGGCAGGCCTGGGACAGGCTCGGGGACAACTGCGGTACCAGGGCGCTGCAAAGGGCCCAGTTCCCGACTAGAAGGCCCTTTCCGCCGGGGACCTTTCGAGAGCCCAATCAGGCCCGGGCATAGGACCGGTACCGGGGCGCTGCAAGCTGTCGGCTGCCTCGGTGCACCCAAGGCCGAGACACACACTTGTGAGAAGGGCCCGACAGAGTACTTAAGCTCAACCGGGCCCAGGCATGGGGCATTCTTCGCATGCAAGAAGAGAGGCGCACGGGACTGGAGGCGCACGGGACTCAGGCGCACGACACAGGCACGAAGGAGACGAACGTTCGAGGAGACTGAGCACATGAGGAACAGGGGGTAGCGGGAGACACGTACAGGGCACACGAACGTACAGGGGAGACGCGCGCATGGGACATCCGGCACGCGGGGGAGTAGTCGCACAGGAGATGCGCACCAGGCAACCGCGCACCTTGGCGAATACGCGAGGACCACCACAGGAGATAGCGCACATCACTGTGCGCACCGAGGCGCGCACACGCACTTGCACTGAGTAGCGGGGAAGACCTGCGCATGCACGCACACCCGCGA
The DNA here is from genome assembly GCA_003427395.1 of Chara braunii. NCBI lineage: Eukaryota > Viridiplantae > Streptophyta > Charophyceae > Charales > Characeae > Chara > Chara braunii. The sequence continues at coordinate 701,142 of BFEA01000317.1, read as the reverse complement.
GGTAGCGGGGAGCATAGCGCGGATCCCCGTGCACATGCGTACCTGCGCTGAGTAGGGGGAGAGACCTGCGCACGCGCACGCATTCGCGCGGAGTAACGAGAGACATCCGCACGCGCACGCATTCGCACGGAGTAACGGGAGACCTGCGCACGCGCTCACACCCGCGGGGTAGCGGGAAGCACAGAGTGGCTCCGCGTGCATATGCGCGCCTGCGCAGATTAGTGGGGGAGACCTATGTACACGCGCGCACCGCGCGGAGTAGCGGGGGACCACGTGTATTCGTGCGCACCCGGGGGATAGCGGGGAGAAGTTGCGCGCTTTCACACACACGCGCCCACCCGCGCGAAGCAGCGAGGGAGGGGAATCACATACACGCGCACATCCACACAGGATAGCCAAGGAGAAGCACGCACCAACGCGCACTCACGGACGACACGACCGGGACGGCGGAAGAGCCCCGCACGCCCGCGCGCAACTGCGCACGGGGAGAATGGGATAACGAGGGAGGAGCGCCCTCCAACGCGCACTCACGAACGACGCGATCGGGCAGTGGGGGAGGAACCGCGCGCTACGCTGCAAGCCGCGTACCTTTGCGGACTTGCGGATACGATCGGGAAGGGGGGCGTGCGACACCACGCGAATGTCTTCACACTCGAGAAGGGGAGCACTGGGCGCTGCCCCGTGTACGCTCGCGCGACTGCGGGAACAGCCGCGGGCGACTGCGCTAGCAGAACAATGAGCCGCACTCGCTTACTAGCAGAATCAGCGCGGGCGCGCCCCCTTCCGTTGTGCGTCAAGAGCAGACAGGACACAGTTAGCCTGCAGTACCCAAGCGCCACACAAGGCAACAACTTCGAGTGCGCATCTGAACCACCGAACTGTACTACCCTTCTGGTCGGGCGCGCTCATCAGGCGAAGCTAGCTTCCTGGGGGCCGCTGGCTGGTCACCGAGCGGGTCGAACGGGGCCTTTGGTTACAGTTGGGGAGCTGGGCTGAACATGGCTGTCGATTACAGTAGGGGCTCCGGGCACGGCTGGGGATACTAGACTGAGCGGACTCCGCAGAGGGGCACATTACCGGACGGACACTTACCGAGCGAGCATTTACCGGGCGGATTCTCTTTACCCGGCGGACTCGTTTACCGAGCGGACACATATACCAAGCGGATACGTTTACCGAGAAGGTACCTTTTACCGAGCGGGTACTGCGCCGCGTGTAGAGTTTACCGTGCGGGTACTTTCCCGAGCGGGTGTTCGATCGAGCGTACCTTTCCACCGAGGGGGCACTCTACCGAAGGGGCACATTACCGGGGAGACACTTACCGAACGAGCTTTTACCGAGCGGACTCATTTAGCAAGCGGACATATTTACCGAGCAGGATACATTTACCGAGAGGATACATTTCACCGAGCGGGTACCTCGCCGAGGTAAGGCTTTACCATGCGGGTATTTTACCGAGTGGTTTCTTCACCGAGCGGACGTTTTTACCGAGGGGACACTATCCCAAAGGGGTACCTTTCGTGAAGCGGGCTTTTAGAAGGGGTATTTTTGCGAAGTGGACTTTCCGAAGGGGGCTTCTCGAGCAGGTACTTTCGTGAAGCGGGCTTTCCGAAGGGGTACTTTTGCGAAGTGGGCTCTCCGAAGGGTTACGTCCGAAGGGGACTTCTCGAGCGGGTACTTTCAGGAAGCAGGCTTTCCGAAGGGGGACTTTCGTGGAGTGGTTTTCCGAAGAGGAACAACCGAACTATGGTCACGATGGATCTGGAGCTTTGGCCCCGATGGGCGAGGGAGGCTACTTCCGACACTGAGAGTTCGAGCACGGTTCCTTGGGATCGACGTGCACGGTACAGGCGACACCCAATCGGGAGGAGGATTAGGTGACGTTTGTTGACTAGGTCCGTAGGGACTCAGATGGACTTCCCAGACACAGGAGCGAGGTGTACTGCTGAGGCCGGAACGAGTGTTTCACATCCCATTGTTTTGGACTGCATGCAACTACTTCTTTTATTTCTGCGAGACACTGTTTCATGAGTTTCTTCTCGCATTGGTCACGGTCGGCTACGGTACTTGTATTTGTTGATGTGGACTGACATGTTTTGTGCAGGTTACAGGAGCCCCGACCGACCCTCCCGCGGGTGACAGACGCGGCGCGAGGCATAGGGTTCGGACGGAGTGCCGGCAGGATCAGGACAGGGATGTGACTGGGACAGGGCAGACGGAGGAGGCTAAGCAGTTGGCCAGTGGTCTGAATGCCCAAGTGAGACGTTGGACAGTACGAGCACGAGCGGGCAGACGACACCCTCATCGACCTATGATCGACGTTCACCGGTGAGATTGTGATTTCTGCATTTCGTGGTTTCGCTGATTCCTGCTTTCTTCTCGTCTTTCATGCATTTCATTCCTGTTGTCTTTCTTATGATCGAGGGACGTCATTCTGATTTTCCCTACCCTTTGGCCAGTCCACCCAGTTATTGAATCTAAGAGAGAGAATCGTGAGCAGAGGACGACTTGAAGGGACTGAAGGGGAGGGGAGAAGCGCCCCGGATTTGCAAGGAGTTGGGCAGGGACTAGACAGGCTACTAATCGATTCTGATGGATAGCAGGGGGGGATTGATTCACAGCACGAGTCGAGATGTGAGACCATGCCTGAGGTGGGCCGAGTAGAGGCATGGATAGGAGTGAGGATGCACGAGTGAGACACTGCCTCCCTATTCGCGTGTGACTTCGGTCCACCCTAGAGCACATGAGTTGACCGGCTCGTGCTCAGGTCGCGACAGGGAAGGTAGACCAGCGACGATGGCACATTAATCCGACCTCCTTCTTGACACGAGGGTAGGGAGAGATACGCCAGAGGGCGGTTCTCTTCTAGGACTGTTGACGTCTTGAAGGGATACAGGGGTGATCAGAGGAGGTCTGTCGTGGGGTCTGTGAGCTCAACAGTCTGAGAGTGGCACAGGGAGTGACATACTGAGAGAGAACCGTTTTTTATTTTTGCTTAGGAATGGTTTACATCGAATCGGAGTCTCAAGTACATCTCGTTGAACGGAGCGGCTTCTGTGACGTCATTAGTCTTCCTTTGGAAGGGTCGAGCAAGTATAGGCCGTCTGAACAGCGATATCTATTCATACGCGAGGGCGTCTTCCTGTGGGTGAGAATTGAGGCGGAGCCTAGAGTATGTGTTACAATGGACAGGGCTAGCGAACCTCTTCGCGCAGAAGTGAACGTTAGACTAGATCTCTCAGAGGAGGAGTGGAGGTATCTAGTAATAGAGACTGCCCGTCGTTGTCACACTCTCTTATGCCTGACATCATTAGCACGTAGATTCGGTGCGAGAGTGTTCAGTAAGTTTGTGGAGAGGAGCGAAGCCGACTCGGTAGCTTTCTACACGGTGCGTTTTGCGTACGACTGGGAGCTCCCTAGAGCTACATCTGTCAGAGCGGTTATCGTTTTTAGATTCCTCACAGGAGTAGTCTTTGGAGATGAGGAGAGACATCAGAGGCTACTCGCTGTAGTGCAGAGGGCAACAGAGTTTAGGGTAACTGTCGTTGAGCTACCCTGGTTACTTACTTACTATCTAGACCGAGCGATTCCCACACGTAGACAGTTGCGCAGAGTCGTGTACAGGGTCAGAGACGAGGTAAGGAGAGCGGAGACAAGTGGGGAGATAGACAGGGGCAGGATTTTAGACGTGAGCTCCGCGGACGACTAGATGCCTCACGACAAAATAAAGCACTCAATTGAGCTTTGTCACTTCGACTATAGGGAACCCGAGTTCATTGGAGAAGATTGGGTGGAATTTACCTTACCCGGGCAAGCTGTCAGGCGAGGATATCTAGATAAAGTAGATAAGGAGTGGAGATCTATCCTGTTGAGGCCAGGGTCTGGTTGCTGGTCGCGCCCCAGGTAGGGTGTGAGTTCGACAGGAGAGGCAGGCTAATAGAAAAATCCCTAGAATTGGCGGTCAGAGGTTTCCTCTACTATCAGTCTTCCGTTCTAGCGGGCATAGTTTTCCAATCCATAGAACGAAGTCGGTGGGATCCGGTCTTAGGGGTAATTCCGAGTCTCAACTCTCATACTTGGGCAGACGAGGTAACAGCGTGACGCATACTGCAGGAAGTGGTCGACAAGCTAAAGGGGAAGAAACGCTGCTAGGACAGGGACTATAGATCGGTAGTGGTCTCGCTTCGACTGGCTAGAGAAGGGTTTTTGCCCCAACCCGAACAAGCTGCCCGTCCCGGGTTTTGTCTTGGAAGGCTTTTAGGGGGGTTTGGCCGCCTTATTGAGGTCTACTGAGCCTTCCTTGAGATAAGAAACCTTTTCAGGAACAGTGACGAAGATCACGCCTACTACGCCCTGTGGAAGGAAAGGCCCAGGTTCGGGGAGTCGGCTTTAGAATTGGTAGAGCTAATTAGAGCTATTTCACCTAGAGGTCTCAGAGAGGCGTCGAGGTTTGATCAACCGGCCGAGTTCTGGACCGCTTTGGATAGAGCCCTGAGGGAGCCGCCGAGCCACCTAGCTGGTATAGCCGAGTTACACGAGACTCCTGAATACGACTCGTCGGTTAGGGAAGGGTCACTCATTGGGTTCTTCGAACTCCGGACATACTACGAAGGGACAGAGGCAGTAAACGACGAGGACATAGAGTACGGGGAAAAAGATTGGGATCTAGCCGAGTGGGAACGATTAAGGGACGGCGACCGTGAAGAGTGGGAAAACGCCGCAGATTTTCCTGAGGAAATGGTGGGGTACTTCAGGAGCGTTACCAAAATAGAAGATTATGTCGAGGGACGATAGCCACGACTGGGGGTCCGAATGAGCCTAAAGTGACCTCGGTGAAACTGCCTTTGTAGAGTGACCTCGGTGAGCCTGTGAGGAGGAAGGCGCAGAAGGGTAACGATAAGAGGATAGGGAATGAAAAATGTCAGGTTATTGCCCTAGGGTCACAGCGGCCCTAGACTCCTTAGTCCCTATTACTAGTGGGGGTGCGTTCCCTTACAAAATAGAAAGTTGTATATCGCTGGAGGAACGCCACGCTTCTGGGAAAGCCTATGTCATTGTGGTAAAACACCTTGATACAGGGGAGTACGACATTAGGCCCTATATACCTCTATTGAGAGAGAGGGGAACTGATCGAGAGTCGCTTAGAAATTGGATTATAAGCGTCATCAGCCAAGAAAGCAAGGAATTAGAAAGGAGAGGGGAGAAAGTAATCAGTGACTCATCACCGGTCCTATTCTATGGGGTTCTAGAACCTAGTCTACCTGACAGTTTTACTGACGGCAAGAACTGGGAGCCTTTAATTAATATGACGCTCAGAGCAAGGAGTTGGGGTCAGTAAGGATGCCGGGTCTTAAGGAACAATTCTCCTTCAGGGCTATCGTGGAAGAGAGAATGGTAAAAGTTGAGGGCACCCTCCGAATTCCTGATATAGATCTTTTTGGGTTTGAAGAACTTGAACTCATAAGACCTTATTTGGATCGTATGAGGGAGTCGGCTTTGAGGGTAATTACCAACCAAACCGAGATCAGTTATCTGCTGAAGGTGGAAAAACTAGGGACCTATGGGAGAAAATACTATTGTCTGGTCAGGGAACGAGCCCGGTTGTGTTAGGCGGGCGTGGCCAAAAAAATGTTGGGTCATGAACGAGTAAGGCATAAGAAGTCTGCAGAGAAACTTGAGGAGTGGGATAACAAGATCATCGTTGGGAACCGACCGCCGCAAAAGAAGTTTGATGCGGTGTGTGCATCCTTGAGTACCCTAGGAAGAAGGGAGGAGTTTCCGTATGAGGTGGAGGCCTATGAGATGGTCGAAAGTGCATGGGAACTAAGCCGCCTCTATGTTATGACCGCACGCTTCCTAGGGACTAAGGTAAGAGACGTAGGCATTTACTTATCAACGGACAGGTCGGAAGATTTAGTGTACGGACGTTGCTGGCAAAGAGCAAAAGAAGTGGTAGAGGTCGAGAAGGATAGACTCCTTTCCTTAAAGAAAGAAGTCGCTTGGAGTACCGAAATCAGGTTTTGAAGACTTGCTTAGACCGCGGATTCCTTACGGAGCGTTGATAGGCATCGGTCGATGTCTAATAATTGATTTCATAAACCGGCACCATAAACCGAATGGCCAGAGGGAACGAGAATAGCCAGTCTGGGGGGGATATAACAAGTGAACTAAGACAACGTGACCATGATAGGTAGAGGTCCCAATAGCTGCTCAAACTTTTGACGGAATGGACCCAAGAGGACTTGCGTACTCTAGGCACGACAATCTGTAGGAGAGTTCGATCTGATGAAACAAGGTTGATAGAGATTAACAGAGGAGTCTCTTGCCTACGAGATCAAGAACGGGAACTCTACCTTGACACAGGCCTGTTCGGAATAGAAGGTGAGCACGAGATAAGAGATGACAGAGGAAGATTGACTGGCATCATGAGGGCAGTGAAGGATTAGTGCAAGGGAGACTAAGACAGAGAAAGCTTCCAAGATCAAGAGCAGGATTAGGAGTCATGCTAAAGGAGTTGACCAAGGATGAGGAGATGTAGGAGGCTAGAGGAGGGGAAGTCGAGGAAGTTGGTCCGTTCCCTTAACTCTATATCGAAGAGAGCAGTGATCCCATATGAGATCGTCAGATACGAAGGTCTAAAGAGTCAGGGATGGGGGATTGATGGTATGTATGTCATCACCTACTACTTCATCAACCTTGATGAGTATGATGTGGGAATATACGTGCCGCAACATAGGTTTAAGGAAGACGAAAAAAATCGTTGTTGGCAACGGGCCTCGAACATAGTGCATGACGAGAAGAGAAGACTCCAACAATTAAGGGCAAATTTCTCGTGGAGTACCTACATTAGGCCTTTCATTGGAATACCGTCGCCGCCGGTTGAAGGGCTTACGCTCGCTAACAATGAATGGTCGGCCGTAATAGACCTCGTATGGAAGGTTAAGAGAGCACAAGACGAACTCAATAATGCCAGGAGCAGTAACTGATGAAGAGGAAGTGAATCGGGTATCCTTCGCAGGGACTATAACGTCGATTATTCGGATCCGAACCTCTAGAGCACTAGACACATTAGATTGCCGACGATTGGCACAAGAAGCTATACAGCGCGAAAGACCAAGGGCATTAGCACAAGTTAGAACAGAGAATCGCATAACCTACAGTGTGATGATCTGGGCCGAGGGATGAATGAAGTGCGAGATAGAGAAGGAAGAGACAATTCGAGAAGCACGAACACACGTGTAAGGCGAAGAAATCCAAAAATTGATGTCATACTAGAAGTATACTTAGACCCAATTGAGAGCAAGGTCGAAGAGTCGCTAGCAAAATATCACGAATGGCGCGGCTCTATGGACGAAGCCGACTTAAATAGACTGGAAAAACACGTCGAACGTCTTGTCACGATCTATAGAGAGGAAAGAGATAACATTATAGGATGGCGAAATTATTTCATTGCCAGACTCCTGAAGCAAGACCAAGAAGAAACTAACAAACAAAGAAATGACTAATGTCGAATCTAGAAGGCAAAAATTTAGTATCTCAGTCAGAGCAGAAAGAGAAGGGTCCTTAGTACGAGTCCCAGTGAAAGAAGTACATAATGAGCAATTAAGTCAAGGAGAGGAAACTGAGTGCGCCACAAAAGCAGTAATAGAAGTCAGAAAATGTGCCGTCTGGAAAGCTGCAGGAGAGCTTTTTCTAGTAAGAATACAAATCCTCACTGTCAACCCTAGTGGACAAACAATCACACGTACCTGGCGAGAAACGATAGCCACAGCTGTAGAAAAATTAAGAGAGGACGCTCGAGCTCTAGGAGAACTCACCAACGTAATAGTTGATGGGATATCCTTAAATACGTTGGAGGTCAACTCACACTACCTACAAACCGCCTTAGCTACCGCCTTAGTCGTCAAAGCTGAAGGAAAGATTGAGGACTTCAACACATTGCAAGAGCTACTAGAAGAATTGACGGAAAGAGTTTAAGTCGCCTTGGATCAACTTCTGGAAGAGTGAGGGAAAAATATGGATGCGGAAGGAGTCTATCTATCTTTGATAGGCGGCGAAGTCAAAACACAAGAATCAAGGACGAGCACCCCAGTTGGGAAAATGACAATTGATGGCACAAAGGACGCCGAAAAATCGAGGAAGGACCTAAAAGAGTTAGAAACTACAGCCACAGAACTCGAGGAACGCACTTCCAAGAGTGAAGGGTGGAGGAAAGACGTTCTAAACAGGAATAGAGTAGCCCGATTCTCGGATCCCGGTACAAGGGAATCATATAGGGAAACCACGAGCCAACCTTACAGAATGGCATATGCACCAGGCTCCTACGTATCCCCCTTCCTATGAGCACAAGCCTTCCAATTACCGGCTCTGTCCGGAATCCAAACAATCTTCACAGGGAAGAATGTTTCAAAATTCTTAGACTACTGGGAGGTACTGGGGTTGAGAGCGGAATGGAGCGATCAGGAGATGATTATAAATTTACTCCACCACACAGCCCCCAAGATAGATCGCAAAGTCAGAGAAGTCATTCCGGACAGTTGGCGTTGGCTAATATTCAGAGAAAGGATTACAAGAATCTTTGTATGGGATGAAACATCCTATTCAATAGAAGATCTCAAAGAAATGAAAAAACAGGAGGACGAGAGTCTAGTAGCGTTCGCAAGGAGATATGAGAGGGCTTCGAACCCTCTAGTAGAAGGTGAATTTATGGGTGAAATAGAAAGGTGCAGAATATTCCTAGGATTTCTGTCTCGAGAAAAGCGAGACAAGATTATGAGGGATCTCCCCTCTAAGGTAACGTTCAACCAAATCAAAGCCTTAACCCATGACACCGAAGGCCAAAGCGCGAAAGCACACCTTGCGAGGGTTCTTGACAACCTAGGAAAAGGCGTAACTACAGAAAAAGAAGGAGAAAAATTGCAATTCGAGGATAGGAGACCCAAAACCGAAGGAAGGGACACCTACGCGAGCTCACCTAGAAGAGGGGACACAGCCAAAAACGAGGGCGAATGGAGAAAAGGAAACAGGAGTGACTGGAAAAGAAACGACCCGAAATGGGGAACCTCCAAGTGGTCAAATACAAAGGATAACAGGTGGAAGCCAAAATATGAGATAGAAGCAAAAATACCAGACAGACGAGAAGAGGAGATGGCAAGACATATAGAAGTACTAAAGACGGCAGTAGAGAGATTGCAAAGTAATAACCAGAGAAAGGAGAAAACCCCTGTCCGGACCACGCGCGACAAAACCGACCCTAGCTCAAAGCGAACGTGGAATGATAAAGCATGTATATACTGCAGAGACGAAGACCACCGCAAAAGAGATTGCCAAGCAATGTTAGATGCACTAAAAAAGGGCATCATTGAACTCGACGATCGAAAATACGTTATATGGGCTAATGAAGGCAAACCGGTACCCTTCCTGCCCTCGATGAAGATTAAAGTGGCTATCCGCAGGAGAAGGATGAATGAAGCAAAGGGCAAGCAATCTCAGGATCAATTACCAGCCAAGCTCTCCCGAGTAACCTTCGAGGATGATTTCGACGAACAAATAGAAAGCCCAGGCATAAGAATTTCATCCATTAAGTTTGAAGAGACGGAAAACAACGCAGAAGTCTACGTACGCACCCAAGGCATCGGCGAGGTCGGCGAGTCAAGCAACACAAAGAAAGAGGATCAAGATCAACCTATGACAGATGACCAAATTGAGTCGCCCAAGTCACCACAATCCCCTAGAAAACGAGCAGCCAAGAAGTTTCACCTTAAAAGCTCGCTAGACGAAGTCGATTTACGATAACCTTTAAGAAGGGTCATGGATATGCCAATCCCTATTACCCTCAAGGAATTCATAGCAGGTTGTGGCCCGACGAGGGATGAATTAATAGGCATGATGAAGAAAATTAAAGCACAGCTACAAGAAACAACTTCTGGACAACAGAAGGAGGAGGTGAAAACCTCAGTCCTAACGGCACTAACCGAAAGAGACAAACGAGTACAAACCAGCGAAGGCGGAAGCAACTACTTTTACGTCCTTGCCAGTGGAAAGCTCAATGTCAAAGTCAATGGCATAAGGATGGAGGCTATAGTCGGCGACGGGTCCGAGTCCACCGTTTGTGAGGACATAGGGGTCAGAAACCTTGGCTTAGAAGTCGACAGAAGTGTAGCTATGACTATGATATCCGCTAGCAAACTCAAACAACCTGCGCTCAGAGTATGCCACAAAGCCAAGATTGTGGTCGCGGGAGTTGAGGTCACTGTGCCCGTCTTTACAGTTGAGAACTATTCGTCAGAAATAATTCTTGGAAGAACATGGCTGACACGGGTCAACGCCACCACCGAAAATAAGCGGGACGGAAGTCAGACAGTTACCATAGACGGACCTCAAGGTAGCTGGCTTACCCTGAAGACCGTGAACGAATTTGACAACCGTCACAAAATTTCATTGCAAAATAGAGGACAACTGAACACAAAAAGTTGTCAAATGATATCTGAAGACCTTACACTAGGACCGCACAAAGTGAGAGGAAAAAAGATTGACGTTGAGGACCTCGAAACTAAGTATGTGGTAGACGGAACAGTCTATGAGAAAGAGGCTGACGACGAGGAATTCAGTGGATGTATAAACCTTTCTTTTTTGGAGGAATTCCCCCACACGGCGGGGGAAAGAGATACAAAACTGTAACCCAAAAAATCAAGCTAGCCGCGGTCAGCCGTGATAGGACCGGGGAAATAGGGATCACTGAAGAAGAAATTACTCAGATGATCCGGGAATGAAAAGCCACTGAAGGGCAGAGAATCACTGAAGACAGGTTAAAGGAAATGGATATAGGCGACGGAAACATAACGAAAAACGAGAGAGAATTCATAATAGAAACATTAAGATTATGCGACCAGGCAGTAGCCTTTTGTGACGCAGAAAGAGGGCGAATAGATCCACGATATGTTAAACCTGCGAGAATCTATACGGTTCCTCACACTCCATGGAACGATGCGGGATGGAAGTGTGCGCAAAAAGAAAAGGAGATGATAGTAGACTTTCTGAAGGAGAAGATAAGGACATTTGTAGCGGAACCTTGTGAGAGCGCCTATGCCAATCACTGGTTCTTCATAAGGAAATTAAACGACAAACTACGATGGATACAGGACTTGCAGAAGACAAATAAGGTCACAGTGAGGGACGTTGGGTCCATCCCAAACGCGGATCTTCTATCTGAAGGCTCAGCAGGACGTTCAATTTACTCAGTCTGCGACTTTTTTTCGGGATATGATGAGATACTACTAGACTACAGAGACCGACATCTAACTGCGATGCACACACCGTTAGGCTTAGTTCAAATGATAGTGGTACCCATGGGGTGGACTAACGGTGTCGCAGTCTTTCAGAGAGCCATGGTTGCCGTTCTAGGAGAACTCATACCAAATCTGGTAGAGGTCTTCCTGGATGACTTTCCGATCAAAGGACCATACGACAAAGATGAGACAGAGGTAAGACCAGGAGTGAGGAAATTCGTACCCACCCACGCAGAGGATATCAAGAAAGTACTAGTGAAGTTAGAGTATGCAAACCTTACGGTCAGTGGAACAAAAAGCAGATGGGCAGTATCTTCTATAAAGATATTAGGTTACATCTGCGACAAGGATGACAGACGCCTCGATCCGACAAAGTTAGAAAAACTTATGAAATGATCAACTCCCCTCAGACATATTACTGACATACGCCAATTTCTAGGAGTGGTCAGATTCTGGAGGAATTTCATAAAAGGTTATGCTGCAAAGGTCGAACCCTTACGAAAGCTTTTGCGCAAGGGAGTAGAATGGCAATGGACGAGTGAACAAGAGGATACAACAAGAACGTTAAAAGATGAGTTTAAGGAAGGAGGTCAAGTCCTTGGAGTACCTTACTTCGAAGACAGGGAAAAGCGCTCATTAGTCGTATGTACAGATGCGGGACCTGCCTTTGTTGGTGGAGTCTTGGCTCAAAAGGATCAAGCCGGCAATGAAAAGCCTCTCAGATTCGAGAGTAAAACCTTAAACGCCATCGAAAGGAACCACTCACAATTTAAGAAAGAAGTTATAGGAGTCTTACATTGTTTAAATATTTTCCAACATTATATTTATGGGCGAAGGTTCGTACTGCGGGTCGATCCGACGGCAGTGGCAACTGTCTTACAAAAAAAATTTTCATTGACAGATCCAATGGTCACCAGATGGCTCATGCATATAAGGATGTTTGACTACGTAGTAGAGCGAATATCCGGAGCTAAGAACTCAGTTGCTAATGGTCTCTCACGAATCCGTCTAGAAGAGGGAGATCTAGGGTTGCCCAGTGGCATTGACAAATTTTTACAAATGGACATAAGCTCCTTAAAAATAGAGCCCGCTGCAGGAGGAACTTCCTTATTTCTTAAAAATCTATACATTGGCAAATATCATAAGATATGGCGTTATCTTATAGGGAAAATTGAAGTAAATGACAAACTTAGGAAGGAAGCTCAACAATATTGCCTTAAGGCAGGACACCTATTTAAGAGACCACCTAAAAATGAAATGCCAATGAGAGTGGTCTGTGATAGGGTCGAGCACCGAGAGATAATAGCGTAACTTCACGATGGCATCGTCGGAAGACACAGAAGAGTAAAAGGAACTTTTGAAAAAATTAGGAACCTCTACTGGTGGGACGACATATATAAAGACGTAGAATCATACTGTCTGACATGCGTGGAATGCCAGAAGAGAGCGGTAGTTAAATATAAAGAACCCTTATTTCCTTCCTATCTCACAGCAATAGGTCAGAAAGTACACGTTGACCTAGTTAAGATGCCCAAGGGAGAAGGAGGAATGAATTACATCATGGACATTAGAGACGACTTGACTGGATTCGTGGAGGCATGGCCACTACGTCAAAAAACAGGTAAAGCGGTTAGTGGTTATTTGACTGAATATATCACTCGCTACGGCTGCGTTGGAAAAATTGTCATGGATAAGGGATCAGAGTTTATGGCTAAGGAAGTCCAAGAATTGCTCCAAAGAGCGGAAATACGAGTATCGCTATCAAAAACATATCATCCTCAAACTAACGTTCCTGTAGAAAGAGGGCACCAGTCTCTAGTCAACGCGCTCCCTAAATGGTGCGAAGGAAAGGAGAAGAACTAGCCAAAATATTTGAGATTCGCCGTTTGGGCCTGTCTAGCACACCGAACATGTTCGGAGCTTTTTCGAACGTCCGAACATGTTCAGGTGTTCGGCCAACCGTCACGCGAACGTGTTTGGCTGACGTTCGGCCGAACATATTAAAAAAAAAAAAAAAAAAAAACTTTGTTTTTGGTTTTTTATTTTTAACTCGAGTTTGGTTACGAATTTGACCATACCTCCAAGGCAAAAGTTGTTTTTATTATTATTTTACATAACATATTTTTTTTCAGATTTTTTGGAGATTTTTTTTTTTTTTTTTTTTTTTAATGTTCTCGTTCGGAGAGTTTCGACGCTCGTTCGCGTTCGGTCCCGAACGTTCGGGTTCGGTCACCGAACCCGAACACGATGCTACACAGGTTTGGGCAGATAACATTACCGTTCGCTCAACTACAAGATATCCGCCCTATACGTTATGGTTTGGACGCCATTGTCCCTTACCTATAGAATTTCATATCGACTATTGGCAAACGATTGACTGGGAAGAGATCTCCACTAGAGAACAGTTGCTGGCCGCAAGAATCAAACAAATAGCCGAAACTCTTCAAGATAACATCCTAGACACCATAGACAAATTAAAGATTCAGAGAGGAAAAGAGAAAGAAAGATGGGATAGGAACCTTCGCGTCAGGCAAGAAGGGATACCTACAGGGAGCCTCGTCCTGCTCTATGACTCCTCATTAGAGAGAACATGGACAGGGAAGCTAGCAAATAGATGGATGGGACCCTATAGAGTGGTCAAAAGACTAGAAGGCGGAGTCTACTTAATAGAGGAATTAGACGGCACAAGATGGAAGGAATCGGTGTCTCGAGCCCGTCTTAAAGTATTTAAAGACCGAACAAAAAATATTCCACGTACGGGAAAACTAGGGCAGGAAAATGACGCCCATACGCACCCAGAAAAAGGTAAGAAGAAGGATGAGTCCTTAGAAGAACCCACAGCACCAACCACCTCCGAAGTAGGGGAGTCCTCCAATCGGCATGCATTAAAAGCCGCCGCACAAATCACTTCTCAAGTACTAGAATCCTCCAAACAATCTTAAAAAAAGACACAACATTAACTTCTAGGGGTCCGACATATCTAACGCAAACACACCAAGAACACCAAGTCCGACATCAAGAAGTTGGCGGCGACTAAGAAGGAGAAGAAGAAAAATGTTAAACAAGTCATCAGAAATGTCCTAACAATAGAAAAAACAAAAAACCACCGTCGGCATGTTAGATGTACTCCGCCAGACAAACGCTTAGGCGTCAAAACAAAGCTCTCTAAGAGAAACTCAGACAGGAAGAAAAAACAAAAGAAAGGCATCCGAGCACGACCGAGAGGATGATCTTGGGTTGATGGGTAGAGATAAGGAGTCATACATCTTTTGCAAAATTTTCTCCCTTTGAATCCTAATACTCGCTCGCCGAGGACGTCGAGAATGGGGGGGGGGGGCTGCTGTCGGGCGACTACAATGCTACGCCGCCTTTTACTTCCTTTCAGAGGGCACGCGACGACAACCCCACTCGACAGTATTCTACCTGGCCGGGCTTCATCGACCATGAGACGGACCGACACTTGGACCGACGGGGTTACCAACAATTATCAACCATGCGGTGAGACAACACGCCGGAGAACGGCGCGGCGATATCCTTGCTCGACGTTATTTTACGTGGCCGAGACACACCGACCATGAAGCGGAGCGACGCTGCGAACAAGGGGCCTACTTTATCCGGCCGGGACTCACCGACCATGGCACGGGCCGACACCACGGGCAAGAGGCCATTGGGCCAGTCGAATTCTCTTTCGAAGGGGGCGGTTCCGCTAGGGCGCAGGGCCCGCCTAGGCCCGATTGAATGATGGGTCAAAATTCTCACTTGCAGGGCCGTCTGGATTTTTCCTAAGAGCAGTACCGCTGCTACGTAGGGACCGCCTAGGCCACGGGGCAGGCCTGGGACAGGCTCGGGGACAGCTGCAGTACCAGGGCGCTGCAAAGGGCCCAGTTCCCGACTGGAAGGCCCTTTCCGCCGGGGACCTTTCGAGAGCCCAATCAGGCCCAGGCATAGGACCGGTACCGGGGCGCTGCAAGCTGTCGGCTGCCTCGGTGCACCCAAGGCCGGGACACACACTTGTGAGAAGGGCCCGGCAGAGTACTTAAGCTCAACCGGGCCCAAGCATGGGGCATTCTTCGCATGCAAGAAGAGAGGCGCATGGGACTGGAGGCGCACGACACAGGCACGAGGGAGGTTCGAGGAGACTGAGCACACGAGGAACAGGGGGTAGCGGGAGACACGTACAGGGCGCACGAACGTACAGGGGAGACACGCGCATGGTGCATCCGGCACGCGGGGGTGTAGTCGCACAGGAGATGCGCACCAGGCAACCGCGCACCTTGGCGCATACGCGAGGACCACCACAGGAGATAGCGCGCATCACTGTGCGCACCGAGGCGCGCACGCGCACTTGCGCTGAGTAGCGGGGAAGACCCGCGCACGCACGCACACCCGCGAGGTAGCGGGGAGCATAGCGCGGATCCCCGTGCACATGCGTACCTGCAATGAGTAGGGGGAGAGACCTGCGCACGCATTCGCGCGGAGTAACGAGAGACCTGCGCACTCGCACGCATTCGCGCGGAGTAACGGGAGACCTGCGCACGCGCTCACACCCGCGGGGTAGCGGGAAGCACAGAGTGGCTCTGCGTGCATATGCGCACCTGCGCAGATTAGCCGGGGAGACCTATGTACACGCGCGCACCGCGCGGAGTAGCGGGGGACCACGCGTATTCGTGCGCACCCGAGGGATAGCGGGGAGAAGTTGCGCGCTTTCACACACACGCGCGCACCCGCGCGAAGCAGCAAGGGAGGGGAATCACATACACGCGCGCATCCGCGCAGGATAGCCGATGAGAAGCGCGCACCAACGCGCACTCACGGACGACACGACCGGGACGGCGGAAGAGCCCCGCACGCCCGCTCACAACTGCGCACGGGGAGAACGGGATAGCGAGGGAGAAGCGCGCTCCAACGCGCACTCACGAACGACGCGACCGGGCAGTGGGGGAGGAACCGCGCGCTACGTTGCAAGCCGCGTACCTTTGCGGACTTGCGGATACGAGCGGGAAGGGGGGCGTGCGACACCACGCGAATGTCTTCACACTTGAGAACGGGAGCACTGGGCGCTGCCACGTCTACGCTTGCGCGACTGCGGGAACAGCCGCGGGCGACTGCGCTAGCAGAACAATGAGCCCGCACTCGCTTACTAGCGGAATCAGCGCGGGTGCGCCCCCTTCCGCTGTGCGTCAAGGGCAGACAGGACACAGTTAGCCTGCAGTACCCAAGCGCCACACAAGACAACAACTTTGAGTGCTCGTCTGAACCACCGAACTGTACTACGCTTCTGGTCGGGCGCGCTCATCAGGCGAAGCGAGCTTCCTGGGGGCCGCTGGCTGGTCACCGAGCGGGTCGAACGGGGCCTTTGGTTACAGTTGGGGAGTTGGGCTGAACATGGTTGTCGATTACAGTAGGGGCTCCGGGCACGGCTGGGGACACTAGACTGAGCGGACTCCGCAGAGGGCACATTACCGGACGGACACTTACCGAGCGAGCATTTACCGGGCGGATTCTCTTTACCCGGCGGACTCGTTTACCAAGCGGACACATATACCAAGCGGATACGTTTATCGAGAAGGTACCTTTTACCGAGCGGGTACTGTGCCGCGTGTAGAGTTACCGGGCGTGTACTTTCTCAAGCGGGTGTTCGATCGAGCGTACCTTTCCACCGAGTGGGCATTCTACCGAAGGGGCACATTACCGGGGAGACACTTACCGAACGAGCTTTTACCGAGCGGACTCATTTAGCAAGCAGACATATGTTCCGAGCAGGATACGTTTACCGAGAGGATACATTTCACCGAGCGGGTACCTCGCCGAGGTAAGGCTTTACCGTGCGGGTATTTTACCGAGTGGTTTCTTCACCGAGCGGACGTTTTTACCGAGGGGACACTATCCCGAAGGGGTACCTTTCGTGAAGCGGGCTTTCCGAAGGGGTACTTTCGGGAAGTGGGCTTTCCGAAGGGGTACATCTGAAGGGGGCTTCTCGAGCAGGTACTTTCGTGAAGCGGGCTTTCCGAAGGGGTACTTTTGCGAAGTGGGCTCTCCGAAGGGGTACGTCCGAAGGGCTTCTCGAGCGGGTACTTTCATGAAGCAGGCTTTCCGAAGGAGGACTTTCGTGGAGTGGCTTTCTGAAGAGGAACAACGGAACTATGGTCACGGTTGATCTGGAGCTTTGGCCCCGATGGGCGAGGGAGGCTACTTCCGACACTGAGAGTTCGAGCACGGTCCCTTGGGATCGACGTGCACGGTACAGGCGACACCCAATCGGGAGGAGGATTAGGCGACGTTTGTTGACTACGTCCGTAGGGACTCAGACGGACTTCCCAGACACAGGAGCGAGGTGTACGGCTGAGGCCGGAACGAGTGTTTCACATCCCATTGTTTTGGACTGAATGCAACTACTTCTTTTATTTCTGCGAGACAGTGTTTCATGAGTTTCTTCTCACATTGGTCACGGTCGGCTACGGTACTTGTATTTGTTGATGTGGAATGACATGTTTTGTGCAGGTTACAGGAGCCTCGACCGACCCTCCCGCGGGTGACAGACGCGGCCTGAGGCATAGGGTTCGGACGGAGTGCCGGCAGACCTCTTCTACCGGTCGACAACGTGCAAAAACTGTTCGATTGCAATCGCAAAGGTGGCCCAACCGAGGCCATTTCTCGTAGCATAGAGGTTACACGTGGTCGAACGCCTTAATCAGACCTACACGTGAGCCGACGCTCCAGGAGCTGATCTCCCAAGCGCGACTTTACGTCTGTCAACTAGGACAGTTAATCTTACCACGTGATATACTTTGCCCAAAATAAGCCAAATTTTGTACATAAATCGCGCCTAGACTTTTTTTCACATTTGACCCATAACCTTTGTTAACAGCACTAAGCGGATGCCACATGCGAGACTCTAAATAAATATTGCAGCGACGTAGGCTTTAATTGTATCGAGTAGCCATGAATACGCAAGTTGTCATAATAATGTCGTACTATGCGCTACCCATGATCACGCAGACCTTAATAATTTTGAGGATCGCCTTCGACACTCAAGTTTCGACTGACACGCGTCTTGGAGGTTCTTTGGCCGCTAGACAATGGCAAGTGCGATTGCGGAACCTACCCTCTTCTGCGCACTGTGCGTGTGAGCGGTAGATGGGCTTCGGTCCGTAGTGACGGTCATTTGCCTCTGACCTTCTAAAACTGGGTCAAGGGGTTTGACTTTGACAGCCGCCACAGACCTCAATATTCAACTATGAAAATCTAAAAAGCATAAATAAAAGGAGATCCTTTTTTCTCTCGATACAAATCTACTCAAATTTTACACAAGGTCAGAGTAGGTCATACGGTTATGCAAAATATAAATATAACGGGGCTATGTACACGAGGCAATCACTCTCATAATCACAATCTTACTCCCGTCAAAATATGCACGTGATTGCAGGTAAAGTCAAATTCGGACTTCAATCACCAAAGATTCAACATCGACAGACTAAACACTACACGTCGTCAACTTTAAATGCTCTCTTGCTTTATTCACACAAGCCCCAAACTTTGTCCAACCTTCCAAAAGAAAACACCCAGTCCTTTTTAAATGATAATTTAATAAAGGTCTACGTAAAAAAAAATAAAAAAAATTCAACCCACAGGGGCTAAAGTTTTAGGTTGAGTAACGAAAATGAGTTAGAGTTCAGCCGAAAACCGACCTGTTATCAAATAATAACATAAGAAAATTCTCGTAGGATCGGGCTGAAACTAGTTAGATCTTGAATCAGAATGACAAAAAAGGATATGTAACACAACACAAGTCAATTCTCAAACTTTCCTCACTTTATTTCTTCAAAAATTATTTTCAAACTTAACTCGAAATTGATATCAGAAGATTCTGAAACTTTCGGCAACATCTCTCCTATGCAGGGTGGATTGCCAAAGTTTTTCCTACCAAACATAATCTAACTCTTTAAAATTAGAAAAATTTTGACAACACTCCCTTTAGAGAGAGGTTCTTTTGAAAATTTATACTCAGTTGGATATGAAATATGAAAGCGCTTCTTGATTTTCCACAGTCAAATTTTGTTTAACTCTCTTATTTAGTAGAAATTTGGGCATCATCTCTGTTAGGGAAGTAGGTTTCCCATATTTATACCAAGTCAGATACGAATTCAAAGAAAAAAATTCAACTCTCCCAAGATAAAATTTAACTAATTCTTTAAAATTTAAGCAGCACTGTCCATTAAAAAAATACTTTTTCAAAATTTGTACAAAGTTGTATATAAATTTTAGAAACAATTATGCATTTACAAAGCTAAATTTTGTTTAACTCCCTGATTTAGCAAAAAATTGGGCAACACCTCCCATAGAAAGGTAGGTTTCTCAAATTTTTACTAAGTTAGATACGAACTCAAGGACAAAACTTAAACTTTGAAAAGGTAAAATTTTATTAACTCCTTGGATTTGCATAACTTTTAGCAACATCTTCCTTAGCAAAAATATATTTCCAAATTTTATACAAGGTCAATTATAATAAATAAAGTTAACTCTAAAGATGCAGAAATTGAACGAACTCTTATGGTTCCAACACGTGTAGCTACTTTTTTTTTTTTTTTTTTTTTTATTAACAACTTCACAGCTTAACGAGGCGATAAGAGTTTCCTCCTTAAGCAGACCCCAGTATTGAAGGCTCCATCGATAGTGGGGAGCAACACCGCTGAAAATCGGTCCAGCGTCCTTGTACAACTCAATTGTTGTTTGAATTAGTGTATGTGTGCAAAGCATGTGCGCCTTTTGTATAAACTATCTCTAAGTACCGTTGTGTGTTCTTAAACCACCAATACCTTGCCCAGCCTGCAAAAACTGTCACAGTCGTTAACGCGCCACGACTTTCGGGGGCCACGGTCGTCGAGATTTTGGATTGACGGTCGTGGGTATCCGAAAGTTGTGGTGAGGGGCCCCGCGACCGATATATAGCTGAGGTACTGGTGGTTTAAGCGTTATGACTGCTATGTAATCTACCTCCCAGTAACGTTACCGTTGTGTGTTCTCAAGGGCCAGGACTGAAGTCTGAGCTGTTGTTTAGGCCCATTGTGTCCATTGTATGGTACTGTAGACATGTGGGGCAGCCTTGACCACCCCCATGTGCCCACCCTCCCGAAATCTCGTATACCTCGTGTATGATGTGTGTATTTGTGTATTTATGTTGATGCAATTTGTATGATTTGTGCTACCTGTGTTGGAAACTGGGTTCAGCGGCCGTGTGTGAAACTGTTATGCTGTGGTGTTGTTCTATCTCAGTTGTGTAACATAATATGTGGTGTTCTATGTTGTATATGTATGTATCAGTGGAGTCACGAGAGCCTTATAAACAAATGAACAATTGAACAAATGAACAAACACTATCATGTTGTCATTCACTATTCTATTCTTGTCTGTTGTCTATTAGGAGTTTTTCTATCTTGTGTCTATGTGTCCGTATTGTGATCATGTGTCAGCATATGTCTTTTCTAACATCCGTTCATATTTGAGGGTGTACTGGATTATAGTTCTAGGGGAAGACTGCTGTTTAGGATCAGGAAACAAGAAATCTAACAAAGTCCTGGGTTTCCCTCCTAAATGTCGTTAACAAGGCAAGTGACCAGTTGCTGAGTGCATGACATTATTGTACAGGCCAGCTATTTGAGGCATTTTCATCTCCCCATCAAGTTTATCAGGAGTAGTGTAATTCCTTAGAAGCTGCAATTTTTATTTTATTTTTTTATTTTTATTTTTTGAGGGGTGGACTTGGTTGTTCATACGCTCATCTTGGTCATTAGTGTTAGGGTGGTTTTATTAGGGCAGTTGTCTGAGAGACCCTAGTCCTGGTTTCCCAGACAACTGCCCTGGTGAAACCACCATCGACTGGATGTGACAAGTACTACTTATGGTATAACTGGCATGCCAAAGGTCTTGTGTGAGTGTGCACTGGATTACCAGGGCACGCTCCTGCCACCACCTCCCCCCCCAAAAAAATACCCCCTCTCTCTCTCTCTTTCTCACATACACACACACATATACACACACATACACACACACATATACACACACACACATACACACACACACACACAAACACACACACAAACACACACACAAAGTCACACACCTTTTTGTTCTTTTCTTTTTTAAAACATCTTCCAGGGACTGTTATTAGGGGCGGTAAGACTAGCCACACGCACACATACACACACACCTATTTTGGAGTATCCGGAAAGCACAAGTTCGAGGATACCCTTCTCTTGCTGCCTTTTAAG